>PVIU01012608.1:0-44389 GCA_004026605.1 Ondatra zibethicus | reverse complement strand
CTGTCCCCAGAGACTTCTCCCTGCCACTCCTTACACGTGAAGAGCTGTCTGTCTTTCCACGGTCGGAGTGTTTGCTGCAGTCAGATGTAGCCACAGACATCCATCTGAAGCTGGGGCATTGCTCAGCGGTGGAGTAGTCAGCTAGCTTTGCTCAAAGCCCCGGATGAGTTCTCCGGCACAGCACGCACACATACACACAAATCTAACTGATGTCAAAAGTTAAGTTTGTATTGAAACCACTTGTCCCATGTTCTAGGTTGTTCTATACTCAAAAACCTCGAATGCCGCCGCACCACCTAACCTGTCTCATTGATTGGAAAGGAGAGTCTGCCCAGGTCATGTACAGGGGAGCATCAGTCCAGCAGAGGCATAGCACTAGGGTGCAGGTGGGGGTGAAGGTAAGCTGGGAGGCCCCTGAGCAGCCCTCGAATCCTGACTTGTTTCAAGTGGTCCAGTCTACCTGGCAAGTCAGCATCACATCCTCTTGCTCACTAAGTGGGATGCAGAGGCAGGGAAGGAACCTGGAGATAAGAAGAGCCAGGACTCAAAAAAAGGCAAGGGGGGAAAAGCTGGGCCAATGCAGGCCCTGGTCAGCATCCTAAACCAGGGCCAAAGACTAGACCTAGGAGGTGATGGACGGGAGAGAGGTCGTCCAAAGTATGGATTGAGCTGAGCACAGACCCTGGACCAGGGTCTCACTTAGGTTTTCAGAGCTGTGCAGTTCCTAGAATGGGCTAGGCTGTGCTAATAAGCAATATAGCTTGGATGATGGCACTTAGACGGAGATGTGGCCCTGCCCTGACCCCATGGCCCTCCACCCCTAGTTCTATATTGTGTATACAAGTTCTAGCTCAAGGGTGATAGCTAGGACAGGGACCGGGAATGTTATTCCCTGGCTGTTTTTATCCTGACAGCCCTCTGCAGACATGCCCAGTGGGATGATGCCCAGACGGGTAAGCAGGCCTGCCAATGGTATGGGTCAGGAGTGGTGGAGCTGCACAGGAGGGTGACTCAGTGGTTAAAAGCTGCTCATACTGCTCTCACAGAGGACTGGAGTTCAGTTTCCATCACCCCCCCCAGGCAACCCACACCACCTCTGACCTCCTCTGGTACCTGCACTCATGCGCGTATACCCGCAGACATACACATGCATATAACTAAAAAATTAAATCGTTAAAAAAAAGAACTGGCAGCTGGTTTGCTGGGGTAATATGAATGGTAGCAGCCACACTGTGTGGAATGCTCCCCACACCTTCATGTCACCTGCTGTTGACACAGGCAGCTGGCAGGGAGCTGAGTGAATCTCTACAGCAGCTAACAGGCTGTTTGCTGTTCTTTCCTGGGCTGAGAGACGGTTAGAACCCTGACAAGGAAAGGCAATACTATTGCTTGGGGTGGCATGGTGACTCCAGGTGCAGCTGGTGAGACAGACCCAGCCTCACCACCCTGGCCCCATTGCTCTTCAGGATGGCGGCTGTAGGCATTGGGCTGCCTGAGGCTGCAGGAGAGA
Organism: Ondatra zibethicus; assembly: GCA_004026605.1. Classification (NCBI taxonomy): domain Eukaryota; kingdom Metazoa; phylum Chordata; class Mammalia; order Rodentia; family Cricetidae; genus Ondatra; species Ondatra zibethicus. The sequence goes on along the minus strand of PVIU01012608.1, from coordinate 42,879 downwards.
GAGAGACCCAGACAGGGGCCATGGGGAGGCCCAGAGGCCAAGTTTGACTTGGCATTCTGTCACCTCAGCTTCTTCATTAGGAAGGAGCAAGTTGGCCTGTCAGTCTCTCCATACCTTCTCCCCTCGTGCTCACGAGATATCCAAGTCAAAGGAGGGAGGGGAGACTGGAAAGACGGGACAGAGAGGTTTGGAGGGGAGTGAGGCTGGCTGTGCTAAAGAGCCCTTCTTCTGTGAAGGCTGGCAGAGGGATGCACACTGACAGTTCTCTATACTACATTTCTCTCATGGCCAGCTCTGTCCTACCTGAGGCCACCAGCACTGTTTCAGCCCCAGGTGGCTACAAAGCCTTGCCTACATATATAGGTCAGCAGCCCTGGTCTCTGACAGCCCATGTGTCCCTTTGGACAGGCATCTGGCCCAGAACCCTTTCATCTGTGACTGTAACCTCAAGTGGCTGGCAGACTTCTTACGGACCAACCCCATTGAGACAAGCGGGGCCCGCTGTGCCAGCCCCCGGCGCCTCGCCAACAAGCGCATTGGGCAGATCAAAAGCAAGAAGTTCCGCTGCTCAGGTAAGAGCCACCTGCGCGTCTCCAGTAGGCTTGGGGACCAGGAATGTGTCCTGGTGGCCTTAATGAAGATGTCCTCAGGCACTTTTGAGCTGGCCGGTTGAGGGGGGGCTGCATTCAACTTGGATGGGATGGTTCCTCTGCCTTGCCCCTCACTTAGGTACAGCCTGGGGGAAGTAGGCTTGCTGAAGCTATGGAGGGAGACCTCTGCTCCCAGGTTAGCTCTTCTATGTGACACTGTGTCCAAGGAAGCATCTCAGTGATGTAGGCAACTCTTCTGGACCTAAGATGGAGACGTGGCCTCAGCAGATGCAGCCCACTTGGCATCTGTCAATGGGCAGTTTGGATCAGCTTCCGAGCCTGGGTTTTAGTCCAGGAGCCTAGTGCCACCCAGGCTCAGTCCTATCCATAAGGTCAGCACAGTGACTGCCTGCGTTGTGCAAGCGGAAGGTTTAGGGGTGCTGCTCAACACTGGCCTGGGGACATGCGTGTTCTGGCCTTCTACACATAGAGGTGGGCTAGGCAAAGGCAGTTCCATGCAGGGCCCCAGTTGCATTCCTGGGGTGCCTTCATGGGGAATGGGGTTGACCTACCTGGCTGATTCTATATTCTGGTGCATTTGCTTCTTTCCCCAGCCAAAGAGCAGTACTTCATTCCAGGTAGGAGAGTGGGAGACAATGACCAGCTGGGGGTAGGGGTGGGGATGGTTGCTATGGAGGGAAGGCTGTGGAGGTGGGGGCTTGGAGCCCACTCAGGCCCTCAGCCCTGCCACCCTCTCACTGTAGGGACGGAGGATTACCACCTGAACAGCGAGTGTACCAGTGATGTGGCCTGTCCCCACAAGTGCCGTTGTGAGGCCAGCGTGGTGGAGTGTTCCAGCCTGAAGCTCTCCAAGATACCTGAGCGCATCCCCCAGTCCACGGCTGAGCTGTGAGCGCCTGAGCTGCCCACCCTCCCCCCAACCCAGCACCCACTGACTTACCTGAGTCTACTTAGGGCTCCTCTCCAAATCAACTCTGTTGGGGGGATCATAGGAGACACTGGCTGGAGCATGCCAGCTGACAGCTTTGGCAAGATGTAACCCTCATCCATGACCCCTACTCCTGCTTCCCCACCTCCTTGACGAGTCTTTGACATCCAGGGTTGGTCACCAGCCTGAACCATGAGTGGCTTTCCTTAGGGATGATTCTTTAGGGAGACATGAATCATTGTCTCAACCTGAGGTTGAAGCCATTCCTCAACTACTGTTTTCCTTTATCTAGATGTATGAATGTGTGTGCCTGTGTCTGTAGATGCAAAATTCTACACACGTTTGTCTTTTATGTAAGCAAGTCTTCATTATTTTTGTTCCATTCGTCCGTTAGTGTGTGTGTGTATGTGTGTGTGTGTGTGTGTGTATGTGTTCATGCCACAGAGCCTGTGTGATGAGAAACGAGCTTTTGGGAGACAATTCTCTCCTATCATGTAGAAGAGGACAGGACTCAAACAGTCCGAGCTGGTGGCAGGCATCTCTGCCACTAAAATACTGTGCTGAGCTTTCATTGCATTTTGTTTTTTAAGACAGGGGTTCTCTGTATAGTTCTGGATGTCCTGGAACTCACTCTGTAGACCAGGGTGGCCTCAAACTCAGAGATCCGCCTGCCTCTGCCTCCTGAGTACTGGGATTACAGATGTGCACCACCACCACCTGGCTCCTTCATAACAATTTTAATGTTAAAAATATACCTTATTTGCCGTCCCCGTTTTGCCCAGTGCCAGGTCCAGCTTTCTTTTGAAATGAGTTCAGTTGGCCTACTTTGCACCCCATAATCTCAAAGTGAAAGGCATATTTAAGTCGGCCCTACAAGTGTGTGTTTGTTCCATTGCTTGTCTTCTACAGACGATTGAACAACAATGAGATCTCTATCCTAGAGGCCACGGGGCTCTTTAAGAAGCTCTCACATCTGAAGAAAATGTGAGTGTCCCGTTGGTGGGACGGTACCCATCAAGATGCTGGCATGGGATAGGAAGGAAAAGGCTAGGGTGCAGAGCGCCCCCTGGGGGCAGGGGTGGGGTTCCTATGTCTGGAGGTGATGGCTACAGTAAGGGAGGGAGGGGTCCTGGGTGCAGGGAACCCACAGTTCTCCCCTCTTTCCTCTCCCAGTAACCTGAGCAACAACAAGGTGTCAGAAATTGAAGACGGGACGTTCGAGGGTGCTTCCTCTGTCAGTGAGCTGCACTTGACCGCCAACCAGCTGGAGTCCATCAGGAGTGGCATGTTCCGTGGTCTAGATGGCTTACGGACCCTGTGAGTGGGTGGAGCTAAAGGCACCAAGACAAAGCACAGCATGGGCCTCTGCACTAAAGAGAAATGGCCCACTCCTTGTCTGATTGCAGCTCTCAGAGCCACCTGCCTGGGTTGAAGTCCCTGTCATGCATACAGCATAGTTAGCTCTGTCTTCTGGTGCTGGTGACTTGTCAATGCATGTGGGACGCCTGGGGAGTTTTGGGAAAGCGGGGCCAGCAGAACACTCTTTCTCAGCTCAGTCTTTCCCTGTGAGCCGAGCGTGCTGTATTTCCAGTCTGCTCCTGTTTGGCTAGCCCCTTCCATCTTACATCTATCTGCCCAGTTCCTCTCAGGTCCTGGGAGAGACTGAACCAGTCACTGATGTTCTTTCTGAGGGAGGTTCAGAGAGAAGAAGAGGGACCTAGGAAGGGTCAGTGTGGGGACTGGGCAGCAAAAACCCAGGAGGGACTGTGAAGTGCCTAGAACCTCTGTACCACCCACAAATGACCAGTGTCACAGGTGTAGGTAGCTGCCCTTCTCATGCTTTATCTACATATATTTTTATGCTTACAAACATGTATGTGCGCACACACAGGTCACTATAGATAGACCTATATAACCATCACGATGTTCTATGCCACACACACAGCCGGTTTCTCTAAAAATTATCACCATTCTCTCTATTATTAATATTATTAGCATAATAAGAACATCTAATTAGCAGAGGGGAGTGGCACACACCTTTATCCCAGCACTCTTGAGGCAGAGGCAGGTGGGTCTCTGTGAGTTCAAGGCCAGCCTGGTCTACAGAGTGAGTTCCAGTACAACAAGGGCTACACAAACAAACCCTGTCTCAAAACAAAACAAAACAAAACAAAAATATCTATCTAATCAGGGACGAGAGAGAGAGCTCAGTGGTTAAAAGCACGCATTGCTCTTGCAGAGGACCAGAGTTTGATTCCCAGTATCCATAACAAGAGCTCACAACCACCTGTAACTCCAGTTCTGGGGGATCCATCGACCTCTTTTGGCCTCTATGAGCAGTTATGTGGTGCAAATAAATTCATGCAGGCAAACACACATACACATGTTTCTTAAAAAAGATTATCTAACGTAAGATACAGCTCCTTAGCAAAATTTTAAGTACATACATGGTATTGTTTGCTAATGGCGCTGCACTGCACTGAAATTTTATAATTGAAATTATATACATCACAATGTATAATATATAAAAACATATGAATGTTTATACACCAAAATTTTTAGCACTACTTATTCTGTATAACTGAAATTATACATACATAATACAATTAATAATATATAAACACATATGTATGTTTATATATAATATATATACATATATATATAAAATTTCCTTCTCCTTCTCCTTCCTCAGCAGGGTCTCCCTGTGTAACAAGTTAATCTTGAATTTGTGATCCTCTTGCCTAGGTCTCCCAAGTTCTGTGATTATAAGCTTATGCCACCATACCTAGCTCCTAGATATGTTTTAATAGAACCCTGCAATAAATTTTGTTTAGTAACCTGCTTTTCCCTCCAATATGGACCCTTTCATATATCACAGAATTTCTCTAAAACATAATTATCTGTAATTACCACCCAGGCTGTTTTGCATTCTGTATTTTGACAAAAGCTATGATTACCAGCTTTGTCCCAAATCTGTGCGTCTCCGTGAGTATTCAGGCGATGAAGTCCTGAAAGTGGACTGGCCGATGGCAGCAGAAAGGCCTTGTAGACAGTCTGGGACGGCTCGGCAGACACACTTCCTGAGCGGCCCGCCCTTGTCTTACCGGCCTGTGTGGAAGTGCCCACCTTCCAGCTCTCGCCTATGCTGCATTATGACCATTATGTTTTGGTTTCTTCTCCAATCCGACAGGCAGAAACTTGGTGTTATTTTGGTGCCCTTGATTCCTGGTTAGTCAATCTGACCTGCTCCAAGGGTGTTCACAGTTCCTTGAAATGTCCCTTGCAATCGCCTGTCCTGTGCTGGCTTGCTTTCTGCTTTCAGTTTTGGTTGGGCACGAGAATTAAAGGGGTCTTGGACAGTGAGTAATGGGGACGGGGTGTTGTTCCAGATAGCAGTAAGGAAGACAGATGGTCTAGAATAACATCCTAGCAGGGCCAGGTGTGGCTGTCCATTGGCCACAGGGGTCCCAGCAGGTGTCAGTCTGAGGAGATGGCCTGGGGCTAGGGGACACTCTCTCATAGCATTTTGGAAGCCACTAGTGGTTTTTAAGTTAGACGCTGGCTTCCAAACTGCTGAGGTGGACTGAAGTGGGCATTGAGGGGTTCTCCATCTTCTCTCATCACCCCTCCCCCCAGGATGCTCAGGAACAACCGCATCAGCTGCATCCACAATGACAGCTTCACAGGACTGCGCAACGTGCGGCTCTTGTCACTGTACGACAATCACATCACCACCATCTCCCCTGGAGCCTTCGACACCCTTCAGGCCCTGTCCACACTGTAAGTCTCAGCCTTGGAGGACAGGCAGGTTTGTGGCTCCGGCTGGGGGAGCCTACCTACCATCTTAGGTGGGGGGGATCTTCTCGGGTCTTACATTTGAAGACTCCTTTAGGGGAGGCATGGGTCCTTCTTGTTCCTTCCACAGCTAGTTCTGTCTCTGGTCCTAGAAGTTGGTCACCTAGGAGGTTATTTGCTGTCTGAGCAGGAGCATAGATTGTTGTGTGGCCAGGAGAGAACCCTGACAGGTTCACTGAGATTGGCAAAGTGCCTTCATGACCACATTCCCCATCTCTTCCAGAAACCTCCTGGCCAACCCATTCAACTGTAATTGCCAGCTAGCCTGGCTGGGTGACTGGCTTCGGAAGAGAAAGATTGTGACGGGGAACCCACGCTGCCAGAACCCCGACTTCCTGCGGCAAATCCCCCTGCAGGATGTGGCCTTCCCTGACTTCAGGTGTGAAGAAGGTAACGTGTGGGTCATACAACCAGGAGAGAATGGGGCTGACCAGAGAAGCTGGGCAGGCCGCACCCTACTGGCCCCTGGTGAGGGACTAGGAGACACTTATGCCTGGAGCTGCCTCTCTGTAGTCATATAAAACAAATGGAGGGGGGATAGAAGAAGGAAAAAACATGACTTCTTATCCCATCACACAAAGAGAAGTGCAGTAACTCCTCAGTACTTTTTTCCTTATGGAAATGTGTTTAGCCCAGACACCAGCTCCAGGGTCCCGGGGCCACCTTGTCTTTCAGAGTAGGAATCGCCTGAGTCTGATTCCCCGCTTGCCAAAGACTTGGTCATCCTGTTCGGCTGAGCTCCTCGTCCCTCTCGTGTCCGTAGCCGTCTTGCCCTTCCAGCAGACGTAGCTTTTCCTTTAGTTCTTTCTAAGCCCCACACACCGAGGTTCCTGCTGGAAGCAGATTTTTCCTGGGGTAACCAGCAACTATGCCCCTCCGTTGCCCCTGTTCTTAGGTGTCTCAGCATGTCCTGCCATGGGGGATTTTCTCAGGCTGGTATCGCCTATCAGACCCCTCTGCTGCTGGACGCTGGATCCATGTCCCTGGTATCCATACCTTTGCCCTTCCTGCCATTCAGATTGTACCTCTGCTCTGGGGTCTCCCCAAACAGGCCGTGTAGATCTGAGGGAAAGACAAAGTAATACCCTGATTTTCACCACAAGAAAGACAACTCAGGTGTTTTTCTAAAGAAAATCAGTAGATTTTTCTAAGAATAATTTTGTTTTCTTTTAAAATTTAAAATTCAAAAAAAAAATATCTCAAGCCAGACGTGGGACCATGTAGGCTGAGACAGGAGAACGGAGAGTTCAGGGCCAACTGGGGCTCCATAGCAAGACCCTGGCAAAAAAGAAGGAAGGAAGTCACCATATGGTTTACCCTGTCACTTGCTCACTATGCATTTTATGGTTTAAATGTTTTTGTTTGCCTGTTTGTTTTTTTTTTTTTAAATCCAACCTCACATCTTGATTATAATCTCTTGCCACTGACTGGCCTTGAAAACTTTGTGGTTTTTATTTGTTTGTTTGTTTGGTTGGTTTTGGTTTTTGGAGACAGGATTTCTCTGGGTTGCTCTGGCTGTCCTGGAACTCACTCTGGAGATCAGGCTGGCCTTGAACTCACAAAGATCCCGCCTGCCTCTGCCTCCGGAGTGCTGTGATAAAGGGTGTGAGCCACCACTGCCCATAGAAAACATTGTTTTACTTAGGAAACAGTCTGTTTGGGGCTGGGGATGTGGATCACTTGCCTTGCAAACATGACGACCTGACTTTCATCCCCAGAACCCATGTTAAAAAAAAAAAGCCATATATGGAGGTGTGGGAGGCTAGTGCTAGGAAGGCAGAGATGGGAGGACCTCTGGGGCTCACCATCAAGCCAGCCTAGCCCTCCTGAAAGTTACAGGAATGATATCCATGCCCGCCCCCAGTCTTACTTTTGAAGACTCCTTCAGGGGAGGCATGGGCCCTTCTTGTTCTTCTACTGCTAGCTGTTTCTGGTCCTAGAAGTTGGTTATTAGCTGTTCAGGAGCATCAGCTTGCTGTGTGGCCAGGAGAGAACCCTGCCAGGTTCACTGAGATTGGCAAAGTGCCTTCATGACCACATTCCCCATCTCTTCCAGAAAACTCCTGGCCAACTCATTCAGACGCGTGTTTGTACACACACAAATACATGTCTTACATAGATAATGCCGTTCCTTAAAAACAAGAAATAACCATCCGAGGATAGAAAAATCACCCCTGTACCACCTCCCCGCCCCCAGATCCCCAGCGTGGGGCAGCCTCTGTGGGCATTCTACAGTGCTGTTTTTCAGATCCCTACTGTGTGCTTGTGTGCCTGTGAGGACACACTCAGGATTTTCACGTCCCCTGCAAAATCCTTTCACCACAAACCATCCTGCCCTAGATGAGCACTGAGCCAGCCCCTTGTCATTCAACAAATTTCCTCAGTGGCAATTTCGTACTGTGCCCCCGGGAGCGCTAACATAGGTAACTCCTTCTGTTCAGATGTGATGCTCCCTTTAGGACAACTTCTTAGGAGGGGAAAACATGTGAACATTTGTTTGAACGTTTGCTGCTATGAGGCCAGTGGGGCCCAGTGGCCAGGAGAACAGCTTCCAGAGGCTGTCTGCCAAGAGCCCTGTCCCAGTGATGCCTTCAAGGCTAGGGGACTTTGCATAGTTACGTGACGTGACCACTCTGGATTGAGTTCCACCATGTCTAAAAGGTGTCCACTCTAGCGCGTCTACTTGAGGGTGTTTTGAAGACTCAGTGAGTTCTTTGCGATGCCGTGTCTGAACGTGGTCAGCCCCTCTAACCGAGTCACTGTCGGCAGAGGGTACATGCTGGCGTTTTGTGGTCTCAACAACTCTGACCACGACCATTGGTTCTCCTGCATCCCATTATAAGAAAGGAAGACATACAGAGGGCTCTTTGCTGGAGAATGGATGAAGGGCTCACTGGTCTGCATCTGCCAGGCTTGGGCCTCACCCTAAGAGGCCTCATCAGCTTGAGGACAAGTCATTCATCCTGCCCAGATCTCAGTGAAATAAAAAACTATTCGCCCTCTGCATCCACTGGATGCTGGAGATGGGCCAGCTGCTGCACTGAGTGCTGGGCCTGACAGTGGTACCCTTTGCTGTGTCACCAAGGGGAGTATGCTCCACACAGTGCCAGGGGGTATCCGGTGCTCAAGAAGTAGTAGTTGTGTCCCCCTTCTCTGGGACCACCATCAGTCTGAGGTAGGAAAGATTACCTTGGATCTGTTTGAACCTGGAAACTTTCCCAGAAGCCTTTGTTCTTGGTGTTAGCCAATAGCATGTAGTAAAGAGAAAAGTGTAGCTGGGCGGTGGTGGCGCACGCCTTTAATCCCAGCACTCGGGAGGCAGAGGCAAGTGGATCTCTGTGAGTTCGAGGCCAGCCTGATCTACAGGAGCTAGTTCCAGGACAGGCTCCAAAGCTACAGAGAAACCCTGTCTCGAAACCCTCCCTCCCAAAAAAGAGAAAAGTGTAGTTGGTGGCCAAGGCTGTGTTAACCAGGCCCCTGACTGACCAGGATGTCACACCTTCCTTCCCAGGCCAGGAGGAGGTGGGGTGCCTGCCCCGCCCACAGTGCCCCCAGGAGTGCGCCTGCCTGGACACTGTGGTCCGGTGCAGCAACAAGCACCTCCAGGCTCTGCCCAAGGGCATCCCAAAGAACGTCACAGAACTGTGAGTAGCCCCAGACTTGCAATCTGTTGGCCTTGTGAAACAGGACCAGTGGGACCTGGCGGTGGGAGGAGACGCTGCCGCGTAGGTGCCGGCCTACCCGAAGGAGGGATGGCCCAGAAAGGCTCCAGCATGGCTTCAACCTTCCCCTGTCCCTTCTCTAGAGTTACAAATGCATGGTAAGGGCTCTGCTTTCAAAATGCTTCACAATGTTTACGGGGAAGACATCATTAAGGTCTACGGATGCAATGTTCCTTCCGTGAGCCAAGTCTGGTCTCCACAGCAATTCCCCTTTTGGTTGGAGATGTTTCCCCTTTGAACCATCACAGATAGCACCTAAGTGTAGATCCTTTAGTGACACTTTTACTCCAGAGGCACTGGGTGCACAGGACTCTTGCTGCCTTGGCCTGCCTAGTGGCCTCCCAAGAAAAGCTGTGTCCTTTTCACTCTCTCGCCAGCTGCATGCAAAGGTGGCCTGGCCCTCATGTCCCCTGCGCCAGCATTCAGCATGGCGCTGCACAGTTTCACAGCTCACAGTGTCGCAGCTCCTAGGTGGATGGAAATACCTGCGCCAGGTGCTCATGCTACTATGTTCTCTCCTCAGCTATTTGGATGGCAACCAGTTCACACTGGTTCCCGGACAGCTGGCTACCTTCAAGTACCTGCAGCTTGTGTGAGTATCCAGGTGCCTTGAGGATCCCAGGCCTGCCTCCGTGGTCAGGAGGACCGCTGACATCTAACCACCACAGTTCTTCCTTTCCAGGCATCTCCCATTTGTGGGCAGATGCTGCTAATGAATTCTGCCTGCTCTCCTAGTCATTCTTCAGGGAACACCTATGCCTGGGAGCTGTTTTGCCATCTGGTGGCCAAATCTAGGAATTGCATCCTTTCTGGCCTCCATGAGCTGGACCTACTGCTCTGACCACACCATCTCCCCAAACCTCCCTGTAGGCTGGTGATTATTATTGCTCTGAATGATCTCTGCAAGGAGCCAGGGGCAAATAGAGGATGATAAAGAGTCTTTCAGTTCAATCCCTATCCCCAAACCAAATACAAAACAAGGCAGTTATCTGTCCACATACTATTTATTCTTAACTTGCTGTTATCACTGCCTTCTACCCCATAAGAGTACTCAGAATAAACCTCTGGGTAATAAGATCAACTCCTCTATCTTTCCAGTGTAATTAGTACCTCACCTAAATTGTTTTGGTCTATGTATTAGCCAAAGATTATCCAAAAAGCCCAGAGAACAGTCCGTCATAGTGTGGCTTGGCTCAGAGCTCTGTATGAGTGCAGTCAGCGGGTCAGTGTCAGCCGGAGAACCACCTTTAGTGAATTTGCTCTCAATGTCAACTGAGAACTGTTGTTAGTGGGTTTGTCTTAGGCAAGGAGTGAGAGTATAAGTCAACAGACTGCTCCCTTCGCTGAGAAAGCTTGGCTATGGAAACGGCGTAGCCATTGGCTGGTGTTGTTCGGCTCAAGGCCTGGCCACTCTGAACAGCACTGGCTAACATCACCGTGATGCTCCAGTTAGTCTGTCTTTGCTCAATGACCGATGTGTTTTGAACCTTTCAGTGGAGTGGGGGTGAAACAGTGGCTGGTGTCAGACAAAGAGACCTCATTCTGCAAGCTCCCCAGGCTTTCTGTGGCCTGACCTCTGCCAGTGGTCCAGATATACATGTAGAAGGAAGGACAGACAGAGCAAGAATGTCGAGCGAGCTCTTTCTGTTAGGCTGCCTCTCTAACATTAAAAGGCCCCACCTCCCCATCACAAGAAAGGAAGTGGGCCCATAACAATAGGAAGGAGAGTTGGGATTGCAGCAGAGGCAGGCTCTCCGGGTACTGAAGGAAGGGTACACGGTTAATGATTGTCAGAGCCAGGAGCTGCATACAGTAGGTAACAGGCAGACCAGGAGGTCCCGGTGGATCTCTTAGACATCTAGGGAGGATGAAAGAAGAGGTCAAGGGCTCCCTAAGTTGCAGGAAGCAGTAGAGAAGCTGTAGATAAGGGCTTGACTGGAAGGAGGGTGTGACAAACCCACAGTGGAAGATACCGAGAGGAGGGTCTCAGGAAACCACTGGTGGATGCTGGCTTAACACAGGCAGGGCCTTAGAAAGGGGACAGATGTGGACAGTGACCAGAGACCAGGCCATGGTACCAAGGATGGAAGGCAGAAGCAGTCGCAGAACCAGGTTGCAGGGCTGAGGAAGCACCAGGCCAAGCCCGCTATGGAGTAGTGTTCTGCAAAAGAGCAGGCTGTAGCCGTGGAGGCAGTACCATCAGCTCTAGACAGTGGGAGGAGCCAGAGACAGCCCTGGGGGCACTGTGGACTGAAGGGGTACAAGGCTGGGGCCGTCCCATCCTGAGACCGGGGATTAGAAGCTGGGACCACAGGGGAGGACACAGACACAGTCAGGGTAGGTGGAGGGGTGTGTGAGGATGTTCTGCACCTAACATGGCCAGGGACTACAGGAGAAATTGCAGTGATGGGTTGGTCTGGCCCTTCTCTGGCCAGCTGGGTGGCCCCCTGTGAGTTAATTCCTGAGAGACTGAAGACTCCAGCTCTTGATGTCTAAAATGGGATTTCACTCTGCCTCATAATTTGGGGTCATAGTGTTCCAGCTATGCTTCCCAGAGAAGGGGCTGCTAGGCCTGGCAGGTAGAAGTTGGTCAGTGCCAGCTGTACCTGCAGAGGGCATGCAGGAGGCAGGTTAGGGACAGAGGAAGCTCAGGAGTCAGTTGCAAGTCAATTGCCCCCACATCCTCGCCAGATAGGGAGCCTGGCTCTCCCTGCTGCGGAAGGGCCAAGAGCAGATGGGGGAGGGGAGAGGCCTTCTTTCCTTCCAGACACTAACGCTCTTGCTTTTTCCAGGGACCTGAGCAACAACAAGATCAGTTCCTTAGGCAATTCTTCCTTCACCAACATGAGCCAGCTGACCACGCTGTGAGTCCCAGCAGGGTTGGGTGGGCACACGGGATGTCACCAGGCTATGCTGGTATTGCTCTTGTCATTCATTGTGACCACACGCAGACCCCTTTCCCACCTACAGACTAAATAACACCCCATCCATCACTTCTTGGATATTTTGGCCGTGAGCAAATTAAAAAACAAAACAACTTTTTACTGTGAAATACAATGGGAAAGTACAAAAAAAATGTAAACATCTTATCTATCACATTTTTATAAATCTAGCACGTGTTTTGCTTTCTGTTGCTGAGACAAAACACCATGACCAAAGGCGACTGGGGGAGGAAGGGGTTTATTTCATCCTATTGGTCAGGTCACGCTCCGTCACTGAGCGAAGTCAGAGCAGGAAAAGTCAAGGTGGGAGCCTGGAGGCAGGAACTGAGTCTGAGACCATGGAGAAAGCCTGCCTACTGCCTCGCTCCCCCGGCTCACGTTCAGCTACGCCTTTTATCTCTCAGGGCTACTGGCCCGGAGTGGCACTACTCATGGTCAGCTGGGTTCCCCCACATTAATCACTGATCAAGAAAATGCTCCACAGACTTGCTCACATGCCAACTTGATGGAGACGTGACCTTCACTGAGGTGCTTCCTCCCAGATAACCCCAGCTTGTGTCAAGGCGAAAAACAAACAAACAAATTAACTAACCAGCATACATACTGGACACCTAAGCAAAAATAAAACAATGTTAGCGTCCCAAAGCCCCCTAGTCCCTTTCTGGTCCTTTTCCCCCATCTGAAGGTAGCTCTTGTCCTCATTGATAGTGGTTGATTCTTTGATTTTTCTCTGTAGTATTTTCATCTACACATGAATTTCTAAACATTGGTCTTTATTTTTTCTTAGTTTAAACCCCACATGGACTGAGTCATTTGGGAGAGTGTTTTATGCTTAGCATTACCATTTCCCATATCCCTGTGGTCAGTTGCTGTGTGGGGTTCTAGCCATGTTCATGGCTAGGTCTTGTTCCCTATAAGCCTGTACTGCACTTTCCTTATCCACACTACTACTGGTGGGTATGAGGGTTGTGTTTAGCTTGGGCTGCTGTGAGAACAGACCCTTTGAGAATGTACCTGTGTCCTAAGACACCCTATGCGGGCTATCATAATATCCCAAGCTGTGGGTCACAGGCACTAACCAGCATCCTATACGTGCCTGGTGGTTAAGAGCACATCTCATTCTTTTCCCTCCCCTTGAGTTCCACATCACATGCTAGGAACTGAGGCCTTCCCCAGGTGTGACTTAGATCAGTACCCAGGAAAGAACCTGGCTTGGCCAGCCTTTAAGACTGGAGAATGAGCAAAGGCCAGCAAGGACCTGTCTGGGTCCCTACTTGTGTCTGTGGATCAGCTCATCCCCATTTCCCATCTTCATGACAATCTGTGGCAGGGCTTCTGTGAGCCTGGCTGTGAAGGTCACCTGCACCAAGAGCGGTGTTTCCAGCCATAGGTCCTGGGCTCCAGGGGCATTTACAATGTCTGATGATGTGTACACCTTGTTACACCTTGGAGGGAGAGAGACTGCGGCTAGCGTGGAGGAGGCGGAGACTAGAGAGACCAACGCCTTCCCTCAGCACCTAGGACAGCCCCACAGCCCGGAACTGGGAACAGGGCTGAGTTTGACAAACTCGGGACTAAGTGATCTCAGCAGACAATGACTATGGTTCTTTCCTTTGTCGTGGACATTCACCTCACCTGAATCTTTTTTTTAAATAATTCTACTTACATGTAATTCATATTCCACAATAATCCATATTAAAGTATAGAATTTGATCACGAGGAGCGATGACACACTTCTGTACTGAGGTAGGAGGATGGTCACAAGCTTGAGGCTAGCCAGAACAAGGCCCCACATTAGGCTGTATGTTGAGAGTTTTATTTAAATAGACTCACGGTCCAGTTTGGTTTTACCACTCAGCACAATTACTCTGACGTCCTTCCATACGTTGGTGTTCCTTCCCTGGGGCTGCCTGTGGCACTCTATCCCGTACACTGCTACCACAGAATCAGTTCTCTCGCTAATTTGCCTGTCTACCCTGGTGGGTTCATTTATTTAGAATCTTTTGAGTTAGTGGGTTAGCTGTGGGCTCTATAAACACAGTCCTGGCACAAATACTGTTTGCTAACTTAATGACATGACCCTGGGGTGGGGAGTGGCCTCAAAGCCTTAGCTTGCTCACCTATAAGATGGGGTGGGAATGGTCCTTCATCTCTGGCTCATCATAGTGTCTTCCTTCCTTTCTTCCTTCCTTCCTTATGCAGGATCCTCAGCTACAATGCCCTCCAGTGCATCCCTCCTCTGGCCTTCCAGGGGCTCCGTTCCCTGCGCCTGCTGTAAGTCTCTCCCAACGCATTCTTCTAGAAGTCTACCCCATTGCCCGAGTCCTACCCCCTACCCCTAGTGAGCAAAAATATATTCCCAGGTTTGGAGCCCCAGCAGGAACAATGCTCTATCCAATGATGGGAGCCCAGAATACTCCCGTTTAAATCCCTTAGAGAAGCCAAGTTATAAGTGGGAAATGATCCAAGAGAAGAGGTGGCCGTCATCCCAAGTTTAGTTTGTGTACACGTGTGTGACAGGGAAGGGGTGTGTGACAGGGAAGGGGTGTGTGACAGGGAAGGGGTGTGTGACAGGGAAGGGGTGTGTGACAGGGAAGGGGTGCCTAAGAGAAAGGAGTCCTTTGTTTGCACAAGAGACTTCTGTTCAGATTGGCAGGGTTCGCTTCCAGAAATCAGTGAACTTTTTCTACAAGTTCTCAAAGTGATTCTGCCCAAAATGTTTTGCTGTGACTGTTATGGTGGCTCCTGATCCCATCAGAACCAAGGCGACATTCTTGCAGTCCTAACTTGTGGCTGATTATGTTAATCTCCTTACGGATAGCCCATTCTGTCTCTGTCCCCTGGCCATGAGGGAGTGCCTGTGTGTTTACTTATCTTATTTATGATTAAACTCAACTCGAGTTCTTTAGATGGCAAAATCAGAGCTTCTCCACAGTATGGGGGCACAGGATGGCCTTCCTGGACTCTAAGGGCTCCCTTTTCCTTCCTGGGGCTACCAGGTCAGGGTTGCTGGGCTGGGGACTGTCTCTCCGCCAGCAGACATGCATAGTGTGTCCATTCAGCAAGGGCTAGGAAGCCCCTCCCCCAGGCATCCTGCCCTATCCCTGGACTGGGCTCCTGCAGCCTCTTCTTCCCTCAGGTCTTTGCATGGCAATGATGTCTCCACCCTCCAAGAGGGCATCTTTGCGGACGTGACGTCTCTGTCTCACTTGTGAGTAATGCCAGCCCAGTTCTCTGGGCCTCCTTGAATTTAAACAGAACTTGGAATCTGAGAGAGACCCAGCCCCTCAGGTCATCGGAACATGTTGCCTTTATCCTGAGTTGGAGAACGTTCCACAGTCGCCTTCTTGGCCTCTTACACACTCAGTGTAGGAGAACAGGCCATTAGCAGGTGGGAACAAACATTTGTTGATCGCTGGACCTGTCCCCTGCCGGTGTGACCCCTCATAACGATCCCACAACAGGGGTAGTGTTTCCTCATTTTACACAAAAGGAACTAGAGCTAGAGAAAGGAAGATGTGTGCCCAGCTGCACAGCTGGTATGGTGACGGCTCCTGCCCCAGTGCCCATGCTTTTAGACTATCCCATAATACAGTCCCTGTTTCACTCATGGGCATGAGATCCTGAAATCTATTTTCCAAAGAAGCAGAGTGGCGTGAGTTGCTTCCCAAGCTCTACAGCTGGCAGTGCTGTGATGATTCTTTAAAGTCAGTAGGCTGGGACTGGGGAGATGGCTCAGTCAGTAAAGCGCTTGCCATACAAGCGTGAGGACCTCGACTTGACCCTCAGAACCCACATAAAAAGTTGGGGATGGGGGGGCTGGAGAGATGGCTCAGCGGTTAAGAGCACTGACTGCTCTTCCAGAGGTCCTGAGTTCAATTCCCAGCGACCACATGGTGGCTCACAACCACCTATAATGAGATCTGGTGCCCTCTTCTGGCCTACAGGCAGAATACTGTATAAATAAATAAAAAAAATAGTTAAAAAAAAAGTTGGGGATGGTAACATGTGCTAATCCTAGAGTTGGGAGGCAGAGACAAGCGGACCCCTGGGGGCTCACTGACTAGCTGGCCCACCTTTCCTATTTGGTGAATTCCAGGCCAGTGAGAAACCCTGTCTCAAAGAAAAAGTGTGTGAGACCTGAGAAACAACACCCAAGGGTTGTTTAATTAATTAATGAACTAACTAACAAACGGGGCTTAATATCTCAGAGCACAGAGTTTCTGTTCAGGGTGATGCAAATGCTTTGGAAGTGGGTAGTCGAGATGGTTGCCTAGGGCTGGGAATACAGTCACCATTTCTGATTTGTATACTGACTATGAAACAAATGACCAACTGTTTATTTAAGTATTGTATATAAGGCAAGGAGGAGATAGGTAAGCCCAGGGCTGAGGCAGGGTTGTCCTCACCCTGGAGGTTGGGACGGTGCAGAAAAGACACCTTTCTGGCATTTCTGGGTACCCTTCTCTGTGGCATGCCTGTAGACTGTGGCCACGTGGACTGCATCTGGAAGGCTTTGATCTTCTTCTCTGAACCCCTCCACACCCAGGGCCTGAGCAGGCAGGCCTCCTTAGATCAGAAAGCCTTCGTGTCGGCACTGTTTCTCTTGAAGCTCAGCCAGCCATCTTAGACGTCCCCGGTTCTTTCCCATATTTTAATCTGCAAAGTCAGAGTGATCATAAAATAGGTAGCACATTCACATACATATGTATTTTAGGGCATTTATACTATGTTAGGTTTCCTTATGACCCCTCAAATGGCCAAATGTCTCTCCCCATATTCCCTCCCTTGTCCCCTTTTTTCCTCGTCACCCCAACTTGAATCTCCCATTCCAGTCTCTCTCCTTCATTCATAACTATCTATTCTACTTCCATTTCCTAGGGAGATCTATCTGTGCCCACCCCCATACATATCTTACTCAATAACTAACCTCTGTGGGCGGGTCTATGGATTGTAGCTTGATTATCATTGGCTTAACAGCTAACATCCTCTTATAAGAAAATACATACCATATTTGTCTTTCTGGGTCTGGGTTACCTCATTCACGATGATTTTTTTTCTAGTTCCATCCATTTACCTACAGATTTGATGACCCCGTGCTTTAAACGGTTGAGTAGTGTGTCATTGTGTAAATGTACCACATTTTGTTTATCCATTCTTCTGTTGAGGGCTATCTATGTTGTTTCCAGTTTCTGGCTGTTATGAGTAGAGCAGCAATGAACATGGTTGAGCAAGTGTCTCTGTGGTAGGATGAAGCATCCTTTGGGTATATGGAATAGCTGGATCTTGAAGTAGATTGATTCCCATCTTCTTGAGGAACTACCATATCAATTTTCATAGTGGCTGTATAAATTTACACTCCCACCAGCAATGGAGGAGTGTTTCCCTTACTCCACACCCTCGCCAGCTTGAGCTGTCACTTGTTTTCATTGATCTTAGTCATTCTGACGGGTGTAGGATGGAATCTCAGAGTTGTTCTGATTTGCATTTCCCTGATGACTAAGGATGTTTAGCAGTGTTTCTCAGCCATCTGAGTTTCCTTTACTGAAAATTCTGTTTTATGTATTTTGGATATTAGCCTTCTATTAGATGTGTAGTTGGTAAAAAAAAAAATTTTCCCATTCTGTAGGCTGTTGCTTTGTCTGAATGACAGTGTCCTTTGCCTTACAGAAGCTTTTCAGTTTCATTAGGTCTCATTTATTAATTGTTGGTCTTAGTGTCTGGGCTAATGGTGTTCTGTTTGAAAGTCTTTTCCTGTGCCAATGAATTCAAGGCTATTCCTTACTTTCTCTTCCAGGTTCAGACAGCGTATGTTCTAAACAAACAAACCCAAAGCTGTAAAAACCAAGTTTGATTCTATAGCTGTCTTTGGGAAAACAGTGATATCAAACCTGAAGCCAGATACATTACATAAGATATCAATCAGTTAAGATCATCTGCTAGCTACCCATCCACTAATATTAGTCAGTTTTCTGTTATCATAGCAAAATATTGCAGATGAAGTTAGAATTTTCTTTGGGTCACCAACCAGCTTCCAAATAAAGACACAAAAACTAATTATTAATTATGAATGCTTGGCCTTAGCTTAGGCTTGTCCCACTAGCTCTTTTAACTTAATTTAACCTGTTTCTATTAATCTACATTTTTGCCACAGGGGTTTTTACTTTCCTTTCATATGTATGTCCTACTTCCCTGCTTCCTCCATATCTGTCTGTCTGGCCCCTGACATCTCCTTTTCTTTCTCCCCATCCCCAGTCTAAATTCCTCCTTCTACTTACTCTCCTTGCCCAGAAGTCCTGCCAATACCTCCTTCTTCACTATTGGCTATTCAGCTTTTTATTAGACCAATCAGGTGCCTTAGACAGGCAAAGTAAAACAGCAACACATCTTTACATAATTAAACAAATGCAATGCATCTTTACCTAGTTAAACAAATATTCGGCAACATTCAGATGATCAACTTCAAGAGAAGAAACGTTTGTTTTACCTCGCAAGTTCAGAGGCTTCAGTCCATGCTTGGTGAACTATGCTGCTTTGGGGGTCTATGGTAAGGTGATGGGAACATATGGCTGAGGAAGTTATCGACCTCATAACAGTTGGGAAGAAAGGAAGAGGAGAGGCCAGGGTCCTGATATTCCCTTGCAAGGTACATCCTCAATGATCTAATGCCTTCCATCAGATCCCACCTCTTAAAGGTCCTACTAATTGTCAGCAGTGCCAAAGGCTGGAGTCTAACACATGGGTCTAACACATGGGTTTTGAGAGGATGTTCAAGATCCAAACTATAGCATCTATCATTTATCCATCAGCAGACACGAACCAGCTCAGGTGTATCTAAGCTGCAGCCCAATGCCAGAAGGCTGCATGCCCCTGTCAGAGCTCATGGCTATAGTTCCTCAGTGTTGCCCTTCACTGTTAGAACCCTGTAATGTGCTGCCTTTACTCTGCTATAGGCTAGAAAGCCAAATTTCAATGTTCATTGGGAAGTAGGTGTGAAAATTTGGTAGAAACGATTAATTACATCATACCATGCCCATAGAACCAAAAAGTAAGTAGTTAATGACAATTATGGCACTGTAATTTATTATTTAATGGCATGTAGAATAATTAACGTGATACAAATATGAACATAAGGACTGGTGGTGCCATACATAGTAGTCTACACTTGTAATCCCAGCATGGTGGAGATCGCAAGTTCTAGGCCAGCCTGGACTACCTAGTGGGTCCTTGTCTCAGTGAAAGGAGGAAGGAAAACAGACAGACTGGAAGGGAATCTACTAAAATGAAGTTAATTCTATTTTAGGATGGATGGTCCTTTTCTTCCTGCACTCCTCTGCACTGAGGATGTGTGGGGATTTGTGCCCTTCTCGTGTGTTTGGCAGGCTTCACTCGTTGACCCAGCTAGTATCTTTGGTGTTAGCTAGCGTCTGGTCCAGCTCAGGAGTTAGTGGCTCCTGTCCTCAAGGAACCACTTTTGCAGCCTCTGGGACCTGGGAGATGAAGACAGCACACGCATAAACCCATGAGTGGGCAGGGGGCGGGGGTTCAGGTGGAGGGGTTTACAGTTTGAGAATTCTTCTGGCTTTAGACCAGGAGGGGCTGTCTCAGGCTAGGCTCCATTAATAGGAGCTGGCACGGCTTGACATGAGCAGAGAGACAGCTTCGGTTTCAGCGTGCCCAAGTTACGCCAAAGACCAACAACATGGAGCTATTTATAATCTCAGTGGGGTGTGTTCCCAAGCCACAGTCCTTTGGGATGGAGGGGCGCCTGGCTGCTGCGCTACCCAACTGTCTCCCTCAGCCCTACCTGTTCTCCACTCCCCACCGGGTCCCCAGTTGTCTTTACTTTTTAAGAATTTTAACTAATTAGTTAATATTTTGAGACAGAATCACACTACATAGCCCAACTGACCTGAAATTCATGATCTTCCTACCTCAGTCTCCTGAACCTTTTTTAAAGAAGCTTTTGATTGAAATGTGTAAATTGTGCTGGGGTGTGGAGGCGCAGACCTTTAATCTCAGCACTCAAGCAGAAACAGGTGGATCTCTGAGTTTGAGGCTAGCCTGGTCTACAGAGAGAGTTCCAGGACAACTGGGGCTACACAGAGAAACCCTGTCTCAAATAACCAAAAAAAGAGTGTAAATTGTAGTTTACATCAGCTTCCACTGGGCAAACTGGTCCCCAGGAGAAAGGGAGCTGTGACAACGAGGGCCAGTGGTTCTCAGCTGGGAAAACCCAGCCTTGGGCAAGCAGGCTGCTGTCTGCCCAGGACAGGAACAAGTAGCCACACATGCGGGACAAGCCAGGATGGTTTTGAGTGGCCTTTAGGAGGCTTTGGCCCTGCAGTTTTGAGTAATGGAAAGGGAAGGGACATTTACATCTGAGGTGCAGCGTTGCTGATGTTGGTGGTAGACATCTGTGCCAGGATGGCAGTTTGTGAAGCTCTCGGTCACGTCAAGGGCCCCCATACTCAGGGCGACCTCTGAGTCTTTGAGTGAATTTTCTCTAACCACCCCCTTCATGACTGGCCTATATTCCTTGTAGTTCACTGTAAATTCTATACTAAGTTATTAAATACCATAATTATGCTACTTCTTGATAACTTGAAAATAATATTTTAAAATAATGTTTTAAAGTAAGTATATTTTTATATTTATTTCATATAAAATATATTTTAAAATAAGTATTTTAAATATACCATAATATCTGTCTTCCTGTAATCTTTGGAGTCTGCCTCCGAGCTTCCTCTGTGTCTGAGAGGCTCTGGTGTGCTGATGGGGGAAGAGGATGGTGTCTTGCTCATCCCATTAGCCAGGATGGATGCTGTCAGCACGCGAGGATAGAAAATTAAATACACATCAAGGTTGCACCTGCCCTCCTTCCTGAGCTGTGTGAGTCCCTCGGCGCCCATTCTAGGTTACCCGTGCTTGTCTCTCTTCCCCTCTTGATCGCAGGCTCTTTATTGAATCATAAAGTGAGCCCCAGAGATGTTAAGGGAACAGCCCAAGGTCACGAGCAGGGAGCAGCTGTGGTAGGCTGGAGTCCAAGTCTTGCTCAGCCTGTTTGATAAGATCCCACAGCGTCAGCTGCGCTATTCTGGGAGATTCCTGTTCAGAGCCACAGCCGCTTCTATCAGGCTGTACCTATTTGGGGGGGGGGTCACTTCCTCCGCAGGCCAGAACAGGTGGGAAGTGGCTGGGTATCCAGTGGCCTGATGAATGCGCCCCTTCTGGTTAACCTCGCACAACCTTGAGGTTTTAAAATTGCTTGATACGGATGAGATTCAGGCGCTGATCTCTGTTTACTGAAAGGAAGAACTCTGGCCATTCCATTCTGTTACATGCCCATCCTGCCTTTATGCCTCTCACTGGGTGCAGGGAAAGACTCGGAGCTTGCCACAGAATTGGTACAGGGCTGGGCAGCTGGCAGTACTCAGGTGGATGCAGATGTGAGGGCACAGGCGTGGTTCATGGAAGCTGATACAGCCTGCCGGGGGCAGCTCCATCATTTGGCATCCACTTCTATCAGCTGGATTTCATAGGCATCTGTTCTAGAGGAAAGCTCACACCTCACGAAGCCATGTGCAAAAGAATGTTCACAGTCATCTTAACTGCCAGAAAGCCCAGCAATAGGGAAACTGCTCATTAAACCACAGGGTACCTATTCTTCCCAAAGCACTTTGGCAAAATGAAATGGATTCCTATATGCCAACCTGGAAGGTTTCCAAGGCCCGCTGGCTAGTGACAAGAAACACGCTGTTGAGATGTGACGCACAGCAGATAGGAACCATGTGTGTCCATATGGGAAAGGGCTGGAAGACCACACACCCACGAGCTTGGTAACTGTGCCACCTGTGTCCCTCTGTGGAGGACACTGGCACACTGTGAACATAGCGTAGTTTATTTAACCAGTTACTTGCTGGAGAATAGTGGCAGTTTCCAGGTCCTGGTTTATTTTCTGCAGCTACAGACTGGACAAAGGATGATGTGAAAAGTTTATTCTGGTCCTGTTTCTGCAGCTTGGAAGTGCAGGAGCACAGTGATGACATGGCAGAAACATGACCAAACACTCACATGACAGGGTAGCAGTGAGGCCAGACAGATCCTTTGTAGCCGGCATCCACTCCTATGACAGCTGGCCCAGTTCTGGGGAATGAGCACAGTGTCCTCCTGACTAGTACCTATTTTAAAGAGCCATCCTCCAACACCGGGCCAATGAAAGTCTCAACATGCATTTGGAAGGGACTTTGAGACCATAGCAGCAGTCTGTCACACAGGTGTCTGTAGGAGAAACTGTCACAAAGCAATTGCATCTGGAATTGGAGTTATACCAGTCTGCACTCCCATCAGCAACACTGGAATATGTCCTTAAATAAACTTAAGTTGGGACTGGAGAGATGGCTTAGAGGTTAAGAGCACTGGCTGCTCTTAAAGAGGACCTGGGTTCGATTCCCAGTACCCACATGGCAGCTCACAACTGTCTGTAACTCCATTCTAGCTGATCCAGCTCCCTCACATGGACACACCTGCAGGCAAAACACCAATGCACATAAAATACAAATAAATAATTTTTTTAAAAAAAGTTTAGTTTCTCAGCACGGTGGTACATTCTTTAATCTCTGCACTCATGAGGTAGAGACAGGCAGATTTTTATGAGTCCATGGCCAACCTATTCTACATTGTGAATTCCAGGCTAGCCAAGGCTACACAGTGAGACCCATCTCCAAAAAAAAAAAAAAAAAAAAAAAAAAAAAAAAAAAAAAAAAAAAAAGAAAGGAAGGAAAAATAAAAAGAAAAAAGTGTGTGTGTATGTGTGCATGCGTGTATGTGTCCATGGCACTTAGCACACTGTTCTGCATCATTTGAAAAAGACTTGCAAGTAAGAATGCGTGCATGTGCTCTTTGCTTAATTAAAAATGAAAAGAAAAACAAAAGTAACTGGGTTTCCCAGACAGGCAGCTCAGAGTTCAGACCCAGAGGCTGCCCTTAGCTACAGTGTGGCCCTAGGGAAATTACTTATTCCATGCAATGCTCAGTTCCACATTTTAAAGATGCAGGGAGCTTGTGTGTGGGGTTAATGAGAACACTGGATGCATGAAGGCAAGAGCAGCAGCCATTTCTTTGCAGGGGTAAATGCTGGCTGCCTTCTCCCTCAAGCCTATAGAGGCTCTGAGTATAGAGCCTCTGTTCCTGGCAGCCTGGGTTCTAAATCCAGATCCCCCTTCATTGGTCTAGGGCAATTACTCAATCTTTCTAAGTCTGACTCTGCACTGAAAATCATCTAAGTAAGATGATGCATATGGAGTGTTTAAAGTGGAGTTATGGGTGACCTGCATCGCTGTGTGCTCAGTGGGTCGGAGCTTCTGAAACTGGAATGCCTGCTTTTCTCTGCTGCCTGTCCCAGGGCCATTGGTGCCAACCCCCTGTACTGCGACTGCCACCTCCGATGGCTCTCCAGCTGGGTGAAGACTGGCTACAAGGAACCCGGCATTGCCCGCTGTGCTGGACCCCCAGACATGGAAGGCAAACTTCTGCTTACAACACCTGCCAAGAAATTTGAATGCCAAGGTGAGCCCAGGAGCATGAGAGAAGAGGTGGTGGGTATCAGGGACCAGAGGACTTGCAGAGTCCTGGTAGGGTCTTCCAGATACTCCTGGGTCCCTGGGTCCCACTGATGGGAGAGTCAAAGGATAGAAACGATGTTTCACTTGTTAGCACAGCTGCCTTCCAGTCTTGATATCCAATAAGCGAAAAGGCCAGGCAGAAAAATCCTAGTCTATTAAGGCTTTGATTCTTGCCCATGGTTATGTAAGAAAAACTAAAATAGCATTTTCAAAGCTCCCAGGCTCCTTGTAACTCAGGCACTCAGACTTCCCTTAGATGTCCTGGACAATTAGCTGAAACCCTACTCTGGCCCTGGTGGGCCCAGAGGACCAGCGGATGCTTTCTTGACATTTGCAGAACACAGTCATGTTGTGACTGGCGGTCTGTGCTGAGGGTCCTTATCTCCAGCAGCTACAAATCCTAGTTCAAGGGGTGACTGACTGACTGGCTGAACCGGCCAAGCTCCCGAGGCCCTGCAGAGCCTTGCGGAGCAAAGACAGGTGGCCAAGTGGCTGCCTGGGCTCAGTTTTGTGTGCAGGGGGAGCTAGGGAAGGACCCTAGGGACCCTGAGGCATGGCTCTTGCCCTTTGCAAGCTCAGAGGCCACTATAGGAAATGAAACTGACAGCTGTAGGTTAATGAGGAGGCCCAGGCCACCCTGTGTGCAGGAAGCTGTTACAGCAGTAACAGTTTAAAGCGCCCACTCTGTAGTGCCTGCTAGGCAAAGTGGTGCTAAGTATTTTTTTCAAGGTATTCTTTTTAACTGGATATAACAACATCCAGAAAAGTACAGACATAAGAAAAGAACCCAATGAGTGTTTACTGAGTTCACTCAGACACCAATACTAGGTCAAGAAACAACATATCTTTGTCTGTGTCTGAAAGTCCCTCCAGCAGGCTTCTGTCCTGCGGAAAGGACTTTTTTCTTTTTCTTTTTAAAATTTCTGTTCAAGTGTATACCTCTTCATCAGAACTGATACGTCACCTCTTCCAGAAGGAACCTCCTGGGGAAGCCAGAGTTGAGTGACCAGATTTCCTTATTCTCTCTTGTGAAATCTTGGTGTCCCTCAGGGCTGGTACCCAGGTACCCTTGCTGTCAGGCTCCTCTATTCTCCCAGTGAGGGAGGTCTGGACAGGGGCCTGTGTAGCCTGGGAGGTACCAGGGAAGGTTCTCCCTGCTTCTGACATGGAGAGGAAGAGCCTCAAGGCACGTGGACTTTCCCCATGTGGCTTCCCTGCAGAGCCAAGCGCAGGCACATAGCTTCCCTCTGCTGAGCAGGCTGTAGGCTGAGGTGATTGCCTCTGAGGGCGTGAGGGCAGAGTCGGGCGACATCAGCAATCACAATTTTGCTACTCTCTTACTCTTAGGGTAGCCCTAGCCACTCTGAATACAGTTTCCACTTACAGAGAACCTCAGAGTTCTCATAGCTATGTGTCAATCAGGGGCTGCCAGGGACCCTGTGGTAAAGTGGGTTCTGCGGCTGAAAAGCTGGACTGAGCTGAGGGGTGCAGCATGACCCTCAACACTCGTGGTGAAGGCATGATTCCTGGGAGGAGGGTATTTTTAGGGCGGAGCCCCAGGCTCCCACGTGCCCCATTGCTCTGCTAATGCTCTCCCTCTTACCACAGGTCCTCCCAGTCTGGCAGTTCAGGCCAAGTGTGATCCCTGCTTGTCCAGCCCATGCCAGAATCAGGGCACCTGCCACAATGACCCTCTTGAGGCATACCGGTGTACCTGTCCCAGTGGCTACAAGGTGAGTGGAGGCTGGAGCTGGAGGAACGGGGTTCTATCTGCTGCAAGGCAGGCCCTCACAACGGGTTATGTCGTTGGCTGGTCTAGCCCAGAACATGTGTGTGAGTGACCCTGTTACCAGTGACTTAACCTTTGGGCGGATGGACATGCTGATGAATCAGTAAATGAAAGGAGGAAGAGGCAACCCTGTGGTAGACAAGCAGAACTGCTGAGGGCTGTTTCTTAGCTCATACCAACGCCCTTGGCTCTCCCTGGGGTCCTCATTGCTGACTTCTCCTCCAGGGCCAAGACTGTGAAGTGTCCCTGGATAGCTGTTCCAGCAACCCATGTGGAAATGGGGGGACCTGCCATCCCCATGAAGGCGAGGATGCTGGCTTCACGTGAGTGCCCATGGGGTGTGAGGTGGGGCTGGGGAGGGCTGACAGGCCCAGCATCTAAGTCTCGACCTGTGCTGGAGATGAGGGTGGGCAGGGAGAACAGACCTGCGCTCCAGATTATAGTCATATGTTCTTTAAGCGCCTTCTCGCCTGGAAGGGGTACAAGCAGAGCACCTGTGGGGCAGCAGGCGCCGGACAGCACAGGCTCACAGGGGAGAGCCTGGCCTTGGGCTGGCTTACACTGCTCTAGGAAGGGGCCAGGAGTGCTTTCCCACACACCGGGAACCTATAGCCAAGAGTACATACCATGGCAGTGCTGGGGAATGGTTGGGGGCGTATAAGACTTTTTAAAAACTTTTCTATATAATTTATTTATTTTTATTTAATGTGCATTGGTGTTTTGCCTGCCTGCATGTCTGTGTGAGGGTGCTGGGTCCCCTGGAACTGAAGTTAGTTAGACAGCTGTGAGTTGTCATGTGGGTGCTGGGAATTGAACCTGGGTCCTCTTGAAGAGCAGCTAGTACTCTTAACCACTGAGCAATTTCTCCAGCCCCCCTAAGACTCTTTTAAATCTCCATGGGCCCTCTGAGCCCCCATTTTAAGCTGAACAAGTCTCTAGAAGCTGTGGTTAGCCCTGTGTTAGCTGAAGTGACAAAGATGGAGCCACATCCTGTCACTTCTTTTGGTGTCCAACCTTTGCATGACTCTCACTGGCTGACCGCTGTCGGGAGGGATCCCACCATGAAAGGCAGGCATTTCCCATGCTCTGGATACAGCTGCCCTCACCACTTAGCATAGTCAAGCCCATCCAGAGCAGATGTTATATCTTCACCCCTGCACTAGCCTGCTTTCCCCAGGAAGCCCCCCGCCCCGCCCTCCCAGAGCTTTTCTGAGGAACACAGTACTTAGTTGCTGGTGATAAATTGCCTACTGAACAAATTGGCTCTTCAGAAAATGATGTAGAATTTATGGGCGGAAATGGCCAAACCTGCCTCTGCAGACCCAAATTACCAGATGTAAAAAATAAAGTGCTAAGTGCCTCTCCTCCAGTGTTGCCTTGGAAACACATCCTTACAATAGGCAGGCCCACTTGAGGGGCAAGCAGCAGCTCCAGTTAAGCTTCCTCCCCATTCTAGTCCTCAGCTCCTGCACAGGGCGGGGGTGCCCCTTCTGGGATTGGGGACAAGCGGGTTGGCCCTACATACAGCAGCCAGGCAGCCTATAGCACCGGGTGGGAGGGGAGACGCCCTTTCCACCTGCCTTATGCTCTTAGATTTGCCAGAAGACTTTCTGTGCAGATGTCCTGTCATCTTAGCTTAAAACCGAACTCTCGAAGATGCCTGTGGCACAACCTCCAGACCTCTTTACACCACCCCACACAAATGTTCTTAGACCAATGGCTACATTTTTTCCATTGTAAGTTTATTTTTTCCATGCAAAGAAGACAGTGTCATGGATATCATAAATATTCTTGCCGTTTTAAAATAAAACAAGTAGGTTAAGTATGCTATCCCCATCCCCCAGTGGTATCTGTTGTGCATAGCAATTGGGGACTATTTTTAACTTATTATTTATTCATTAAATTTTTTCTAGACAGGGTGTGTTGGGGAGCCAAGGCTATCCTTTTGCTTTGGCCCCCTGAGTTCTTAGATCACAGCTCCTGGTACCCCACTTAACTTTGGGCACCTTTCTGAAATGCCACCAGCAAGCTTCTCCATAGCAATGAAAATCATCTTTCCCTTTCTGGCTGCAGCTCGTATTTTCACTGTGGTCACCACCCTTCTGGTCTCTATGGTGATATGATTGTCTGCCAGGAGCAACTGCCTCCTATGAGAGCACAAGAGCTGAAGTTTAAAGCCCTCCCCCTTCTTGTCACCATAAACTTCTGATTAGAAGTTTCTTTTGGATGAGTCTGGTGGTACTCATAGGTAATCCTAGGCTGGGTCTGGTGGTACTCATAGGTAATCCTATGGCTGGGTCTGGTGGTACTCATAGGTAATCCTAGGCTGGGTCTGGTGGTATATATAGGTTATCCTAGGCTGGGTCTGGTGGTATATATAGGTTATCCTAGGCTGGGTCTGGTGGTATATATAGGTTATCCTAGGCTGGGTCTGGTAGTATACATAGGTAATCCTAGGATGCAGGAGACTGAGGCAGGAGGGTTATGAATTGAAGCCAGCTTGAGGTACATAAATGACCCTATCACAAAAAAAGTTATTAAAGTTTCTTTGGGGCATGGATAGATGGCTCAGTGGGTAAGAGCACTTGGCTGCTCTTCCAGAGAACCCAGGTTTGAGTCCCAGCTCCTGCATGGTGGCTCATAACCATCTATAACTCCAGCCTCAGTGGACCTGATGCCTTTTTCTAGCCTCTAAGGCCACCACACATGTAGGTGGTGCACATACATACATGTAGACAGAACACCCTTACTCATAAAAATAAATAAGATTACAAAAAGTTTCTGTGTCCGAGTTAATGATGACTAATAACATACAAACCAACACAACTTTTATAAAATTTAACATTGCTACCCACAAGGTAATGTGTTCTGAGACCGCCCTCCTTCATGGGTGGATGGCTGTATTCTGTGTCAGTTGGTCCATGTGTCAGTAGATAGTCTGTGCATGCTAAGAGAGAGCAGTTGCCCTGATGTTTTGTTTGAATATATATTACAGACTTCTGGGAAGGTCTGTTCACATAAGTCCACTGTCAGGATTAGGATTCATCATAGACCTTCCACGCAGTTTTTGGAAACCCTTCCAGTTTATATGCCCAAATCTCCTGCGTGAGCAGGCAGCGACAGTATTTCAGTTCTTCCAGATGACAGCTCCATGGGTCCCCTGTCATTTTTAATGGTTGACTTGCTGTTTTTCTTGACACCTGGAGGCACAGCCTACCTACCTCCTGCTTGGGTAGAGAGTGGTACCTTTGCTGAGGCCTGGGAAAGTTGGAGGAGTTCTATGGACACTTGAAGAGCTGGATGTGAATTCCTCAGCCACACTCTCTGGCCCTTATATCCCTTGGGAAACCTCACATGCCTGAGGCTAAGGAGTCTCCTGGTTTTCAATCACCAACTTCTATCATTGGCCCAGTTCTATCATTATTCTCTTCCTGAAGTCTGTGTCCTGAAAGATTTGAGCAGCGTAGATGGGCAGGTCCTGCCTTCTCACTTCCGGCTTCATCAGGCCCTCTGTACCCACTGCCTCCCCTCCTGTGTTGGAATTTTTGCTGAGGCTAGATCCTCACCTCTACCAGGAAGTCTGCCTGACCATGCCCTGCTGAGGAAGGGTTAGGAGCTCTCTGCCCACGCCTGGCTTCGGAGCCCTCACCATCCTGATTGTACGTCTCTTTGGGTCACTGTCTCCTATCTGTCTCCCCCACCACACTGCAAGCCAGAGGACTCCTTGAAGGTGGAGCCAGTCCTGTTACTTTCTAATCTGTTCACCTTCTGGTCTAAAGTAGTAGCCCCAAACATATGGACTAAGGATTCTGACCAGTGGCCAGCTTTTCCCTGTCCATCTTCATCCGCCCCTGCCCCTCCACCACAGGTGTTCCTGTCCCTCCGGTTTCGAAGGGCTGACCTGTGGAGTGAACACAGATGACTGTGTGAAGCACGCCTGTGTCAACGGGGGTGTCTGTGTGGATGGTGTGGGCAATTACACCTGCCGGTGCCCTCTGCAGTACACGGGTAAGCATTACAGGGTCAAGGCATCCCCCATCCTTTGGGGACGCCAGTGTCTGCATGGGCTCCAGAGAGGATTGTGGCATCTGCTGCCTCTTGCTTCTTCTTCCCCTAGGAAGGGCCTGCGAGCAGCTGGTGGACTTCTGCTCCCCGGATCTGAACCCATGTCAGCATGAGGCCCAGTGTGTGGGCACCCCAGATGGGCCCAGGTCAGTGCCACCCACTGCCAGTGACCCCAGCCTAGGCTTGGCTTCCTCCCTCCCTTCTTATCCCTCATTTGTTGGTGGATATGGTCTGGGTTCCTGAGAGCCATCATAGGGGTGGCTATGGGCACAGCTTTGGCCACACAGCCCAGGGGTTATGACTTGCTGCAGCTTGGCCCTGAGTAGATGCTGGCTGGACTGAGCCCATTGTTCTCATTGGGAACTGGGAGCAGCAGTAGAGTCCTCTTGAGGTGCTGGTGAAGGGATATGAGAAAGCACTTCTTTGGAAGGTACTTACTGAGCCTGACAACCATGCTCCACCCACAGCCATTTATGCAAGGTTCATGACCTCTCACCCCATCACAAAAGCCACAATGGTCACAATTAAAGAGCCCTTCCAGAACAAAGCCTTACCTGAAAGGAAGGCTGTTCACACTTGCCGCTCCTCCGTGGAGGGTGGATATGGGTAGGTTCTGTTGGAGTCTACACTTAGCTGTTTACTGGATGGCCTCAGATGCCCCTGGCAACTTCCATATATGCTCATTTATATGCAGTCTATGACCTTAGTGTGGCCTCAAAGCTCGGAATTCCAAAACCCGTCCAGCCCAGAGCAAGGAGTCACTGCACTACCTGGATTTTGTAGAAGGGCTTGTCACCTGAAGCTGCTGGATGAAGGTCATATGGGATTTTGAAAATGTCACTCCTTTAAACACAGTTCCATTCCTGGAATGCCCCTCCTCCCATCCATGAAGTCAGCAAAGAGTTGTTAGGCTAGGACTTCCTGTGGTCTGTGGCGGAGTGACCCAAGCCCAGGAATTGGGGCTAACGCCAGGGGTAGAGACCTGAAGAAGCCTGCTATGTAGGCAGTAGTGTCTGGGGACTGTTGGGGGGACCAGCTAAACATGAGCAGTGGACTGCAGCAAGGCCTCTGTGAAATGAGAGAGACATTGCGCTCCTTTGTAAGGCACAGGAATGGGAGCGGAGATGGCGAAGCCAACTAGGGAGCAGTGTGCCATTTTATGTGGTCGGGATAAACACTGTAATATGAGACGGGTTCTGTACATGTGCATATATATGGATACCAGGCTGAACGATATTCTTTCCAGCCTGAGAAGCACTGGGTTTGAAATGAGAAACAACTCCAGGCGAGAATGCAGTCTGCTTACGTGGGGTTTGGAGTTGATAGTTCAGACAGGGGGCTGGAGAGATGGCTCAGAGGTTAAGAGCACTGCCTGTTCTTCCAAAGGTCCCGAGTTCAATTCCCAGCAACCGCATGGTGGCTCACAACCATCTGTAATGAGATCTGACCAGGCAGAGACCTGGTCAATCGTCCTCATCAACTTAGAACCACCATAAACGGGCTGCCCATGCATGCTTTGCCAGGGCAAAAATTAATTAAATATTAGGGGTTCAGATAGGGGTTGCTTGGACTCTCCCAGCCCAGATTCCCCTACATCCATACAGTAAAAGAGACCCTGTAAAAGAGACCCTGCAGAGATTCTACACAGCCCTGACCCTCTCCCTGTCACACCACAGGTGTGAGTGTGTGCCAGGTTACACGGGTGACAATTGCAGCGAAAATCAGGACGACTGCAGGGATCACCGCTGTCAGAACGGGGCTCAATGTGTGGATGAGGTCAACAGCTACGCCTGCCTCTGTGCTGAGGGCTACAGGTGAGCCTCTCGGGCCACACTGTGAGTGATTCCCCTGCCTCGGGTGGGACTGGCAAGGGCCCCTCTAGGGCTCAGGAGAGTAACAGTCCCATTCTGGGAGCTGAGTGCTGGAGGTTTGGGTATGACTCCATCGGTCCCAACTATGCAAACTTGGGGGGGTCAAACAACCACTTAGAACTTGGGCACAGACTTCCAAACCTGTTTGTTGAAGGGCTGAAGATGGGAACAGTAAAGAAGGAGTTTAGAAGGAGTTAACGTCATGCTTCTGGATGTGGGCATCCAGCTGTCCCAGCACTATTTGTTGAAAAGACTTTTTTTTTTCCTTCATCTCATTCAATTGTCTTGGCTTTCTTGTGAAAACTCTGCAGCCTGCAGGTTTAGGGATGCTTCTGTATGCTGTTCTTATGCCAGCAGCATGCTGTCTTTATTACTGCAGTTTTGTGCAGAGTTTTTAAATTGGAAAGTGTAATCCCTCCTGGTTTTTTTTCGAGGTTGTTTTGGCTACCCTGGGTTTAGTGAATTTCCAGGTTAGCTAGTCAAATTTTGCCAAAAAAAAAAAAAAAAAAAGAAGTAGTTTGGGATTTCGTGAGAGTGTTATTTACCTGTGGAGCAGTGTAGGGAGCAGTGGTATTTTTAATAAAATAATATCGGATTTTCCCATTCTTGAGAGTGAATTGCTTTTCAGCATATGTAGGCCTACTTTAGCTTCTTTCAACAATTGTTTTGCCATTTTTTTAAAGTACATGCTTCACACTTATTTTGAAACATTTTTAAATTCTTATTTTATGTGTATGGGGGTTTTGCCTGCAGGGATGTCTATGCACCAAGTGTGTGTCTGGTGATTTCTGAGGCCAAATGAGGGTGCCAGATCCCCCGGGACTGAAATTACAGATGGTTGTGAGCTGCTTTGTAGGTGCTGAGAATCCAACCTGGGTTATCTAAAAGAGCAGCCAGTGCTCTTAACCACTGAGCTATCTTATCTCTCTAGCTCCTCATACTTAATTTTGGAATTATTTCCTAATTTTAATTCTTCTAAAGGATATTACAAATAGAATTGATTTTAAAAAGATTCATTTTTTCACATATATGTACAAGTGTTTGCCCGCACATATATGTGTGCACCAAGTGCATGAAGTAGCCAAAGAAGTCAGAAGTGGGCATTGGATCTGATGGCACTTAAGTATAAGTGGTTGTGAGCCACCGTGTAGGTGATGGGAACTGAACTCAGGTCCCCTGCAAGAGCAGCCAGTGCTCTTAACTGCTGAGCCATCTCTCCAACCCTCTGGAATTGATTTCTTAATTTGTTGTATGTGTACTGATTTTGTAAATCAGGCTGAATTCTTTAATTAGTTCTAAGAGCATTAGTAGATTCCTTAGGATTTTCTTCTACAGGATAATAACATCTACAAATAGATAATTTTCCTTCCTCTTTTTCAATGTCGATGTGTGTTTTCTCCCTGTCTGTCCTAACTGCTCTGCCCAGACCCTGCAGTGTACTGCTGTATGAAGTTTGTGAGAGCAGGCGCTCTTGGCTTCTTTCTGCTTCTACAGGGCAACATTAACCTCTGTTCCATCAAGTGTGATGCAGGCTGTGTGTGTTTTCAGACTGTAGATTTCCCTTCTACTTCTAACTTGTTGACGTTTCTTTGAGTTTTACTATGTTACTATAATGTTCAACATTGATTGATTTAAGATGTTAAATCAACTTTGCGCTCCTGGGGTAAAACTTAAATGGTCATGATATATAATAATGTTTATGCGCCATTTGATTTGCTGATATCTTGTTGAGGACTTTTTGCTTATGTTCCTTAGTGACATTGCCTGTATTTGTTTCTTTCAGTGTCTTTGTCTCGCTTAGGTGCCAGAGTCTCAGAATCAGGAAGTGTTCCTTTATTATCTACTTAGAAGAATTTGTGGAAAAATTAGGATTAATTATTTTTTAAATGTCTGATAGAATTCGTCAGTGAAACAAACCCTTTGGGCCTGTGGAATTTTCTGGTCACTAGTTCAGTTTCCTCACTTGGTTGTTAGCATGGATTATTTAGAGTCTTGAGTCAATGTGGGGAGTTTTTGTGTTTCTGAAAACTGACCGATTTCATCTATGCTATCCAATTAGCTGGCACATATGTGCCCTTCTGAGTCTCCCTGCCTCTTGTGTTGGGGGTTATGAGAAACCAGGGCCTTGTGCCCACTAAGCAAATGATCTATCTCCTGCCACCTCCCCAGGTAATTGCTTTATTTCTGTAAGTCTGCCAGCAATGTGCCAGCTTTTATTTTTGCTTTCTGTAATTCAGGGCCGCCTCACCACCACCTCCATCACCACCACTTGTATCTTAAGTCAGAGTTGTAAAACCTGCCCTGCAGAGTTATTGCCATGGGGGGAGGGAGTGAATCTTCAGCTTTGATGTGCACATCAATCACCCGAGATCTGTTAGAAAGTGACTCAGGGGAGTTTCTTTTTCTAGGAAGGGCCAGATGATGCTGCAGGTGCTGCTCCAGGGTGTCCCTCCTGGGACTCAACTCCCTTGGAAAGCAACGCTCACAAAGGACATCTTCTGTGTGTCCTTTCAAGTGGACTTTAAGGGTCCATTTTCTTGGGGAGGTTAGCGAATTTCTGACCAGCACACTGGGAGAGATTCCCTCCCTCCGCTTCATTTGGCCCCACCCTCTCTGACCTGCGTCTTTTCCTCTCAGCGGACAGCTCTGTGACATCCCGCCTGCCCCCAGGAGCCCCTGTGAGGGGACTGAGTGTCAGAATGGGGCCAACTGTGTGGATCAGGGCAGCAGGCCTGTATGCCAGTGCCTGCCAGGCTTCGGCGGCCCCGAGTGTGAGAAATTGCTCAGTGTCAATTTTGTGGACCGTGACACTTACCTGCAGTTCACTGACCTCCAGAACTGGCCTCGGGCCAACATCACTCTTCAGGTGTGTGTCTGGGGACCTGGTCACTCAAAGGGAGTCAGGGAGCAGGGTATCCCCGCTCCTCAGAATGTCAGGCTACACCCCTGTCCACAGGAACTGAAAGGAACCTGTGTGGACTGTGTTATCCTCGGGTTAGGATGAGTCATCTCGGGGACAACTGTGACAGGATCCAGAAAACGAAGTTTGCCAGAGGCCTTGCCCACAGGCCTTAATCACACCTTCTGCTCAGCTCCGGCCTCTAGTACAGCACATAGGCTTGCTCCATGTGCCGGGAGTGATTTCTGGGCTTGTCTTTAACCAATGGTTTTGGGGTTCCCTAAATGCCCATTTTGTGCCTTCAGTGTCATTTCAGAACATCATCATGTTGAGGGGGAAAAACCAGCTTCTACTTCAACAAATGGTGAAAAATCTGACTATTTTGCTGAATTTGTCCCAGAGGAAGAGAGGGAGGCAGATTTGACTGCATTTTCCCAGTAGACAATGTAAACTCTTGACCCCTCTGCCTCAAATTCCATTCCACAAGCGCCCAATCGTCTCTCCTTTCCTTTGTTCTTTCTCTTCCTCAGCCCCTCAGACAGGCTCAGCTCTCTCCTCTCCCGCTGCCCTCAGCAAGATAGCAGGCAGCTTATCCACTCAAGCAAAACTCACTACATCCAGTTCCAGCTCTGGCCCCAGCCCAGCCCCAGCCATAGTGCAGGCTCTTCTAACATCTTTGGGAGGTCTCACTGTCACACATTAAGGGATTCTTCTTTGCCTGCACTCTAATTCAACAACCAATGGTTTCAGCAGAAGCTCTCTGATTGGCCAGGCTTTTGTTGCATACCTATTCCTTGACCAATCACTGGGCCTAAGGAAATGAACTAGTGTGATTTATCCGGCCTTGGTCCATGTTCCCGCTCCATAGACCAGGGCATCAGGATATTTACCAGAAGAATGCAGGGAGGTAGGGGGAGCTAGGCAGAAGGGAGCAATCGTGCTTCCTACAGCCACGGGGTCTTCCCTCCCAAATCACCAACCACAGACCCTGTTTTCCAAGCATCTCCTTCCTGTATTAAAGGGCTCTAGCAGGGAGAACCTTCCAGAACTAGAGTGTGTCTCCTTTCTAGTCCCCTCCCTTTGTAGCCAGTTCCTTGAGGCTCACAGGGGGCTCCCACGCCACAACGTGGTGGCTGCGTACTGCCTCTTTCCCACGGGGCAACTGGCCTTTTACCTGCCTGTGCTGCTTCTGTGAGGGGTGGCATGGGAGAGAAAGTGCCTTTGCCTCTCAGGTATCTACAGCAGAGGACAACGGGATCCTCCTGTACAATGGGGATAATGACCACATCGCAGTTGAGCTGTACCAGGGCCATGTCCGTGTTAGCTATGACCCAGGCAGCTACCCCAGCTCTGCTATCTACAGGTAGGAATTCCTCCGGCTGTCAGCCTTCCTTGGGTGGGCATGCCAGGATGTGGGGCTCCTGGGCCAAGAACAGGCGGTTGTTGGAACTACAGAAACTTGGCTGACCAAGAGGAAAAGCCATCTGGTCTCCTGAGTCCAGCCCACTTGGATCTGAGGCTCCTAGGCACCCATAGTTCCCCATCCCACCTCACCTCAGAGGCAGCCCCTAACTGGGGAAGAAACTCTCTCCAAAAGTCCCAGCCTCTCCTGGGCCTCAGAAAGTGGGAGTAGCAGGCATCAGACCAAAGTCCGCATAGTCCCCTTGAGAGTTGTCTCCTTGGGGAGCAGTGGCTGGGTTGATGGCCTTTCTGGGATGTGCCTAGCTAGGATCTTCCTGAGGCCCACTCCCTGGGTGGGGTACCCCCATCTCTTTCCAGTGCTGAGACGATCAATGATGGGCAGTTCCACACTGTTGAGCTGGTCACCTTTGACCAGATGGTGAACCTCTCCATCGATGGCGGCAGCCCCATGACCATGGACAACTTTGGCAAGCACTACACGCTCAACAGCGAAGCCCCCCTCTATGTGGGAGGTGAGGACCTTTCAGACAGAAAAAGCCTGTCACCTAGTCATGGTGGTGGTATCCCCAAGCAGGGGTCTCCTGTGTTTTCTGGTCTGAGGCTGGCCAGGAGAGCTTGTGCTACGGCTAGGGAGGTGCCAGAGGATGAGGTGGTCCTACTGATTGGGTAATCTGCTGGATTGTGCTGTCCTGGCTGCTGTCTAGCTGCATTCTGGCCAACTTAGACTAATCAAGAAGGGGCTGGCCAACAGGTATGGGTCTTTCCCAGCTGTCTTCCATACCACGGGCACCCTTCTTGACTCTGGGCCAGTCTGGGATTCATTTCTAGTCTTGGGCCCTCAGATGCCAGCAACACTGTAAGAGACTCAGCACAGAGTCCTGCATCAGCTAGAGCTCCCCAGTGGACCCGCAGATGCTGCAGTCCAGGAAGGCCTGTCCACCACCTGCAACCATCCACATGCTATCTCAGCCTGGGGACTGCCTGGCCCCCTAGGTGATCCCAGCTCTATCCCTACTAGTTGAGGCTTTCAAATGAGCTCCTGAGCATGCCACACAGGCGCAGGCAGCCTCTGCCTTAGGGTGGCTGTGAAGTCACTAACACAAAAGCAGATGGCAAAGTGCCCTTCACATGAGTTCTTTGCTTCAACTGGAATCTCCAGAAATGAAATAGATATCCCAGAGGGAAGGAAGGAGTCCCAGGGAGAGATAGCCAGACTTAGGGAACAGGCATTTTGGAATCCAGCTGGCCAACTGGCCATGCCTAGCCTGACCTAGCTCCAGTCCCAGAGGAAGTAGACTTTCCACATCTTCCTGGAAAGGAGTCTGATCCTCCAGGGTGACAAAGGGCATCTGCAGAGATAGGACAGAGCCCAAGGGCACAAGGAGACATTGCAGAGCTGCCCAACAGGCACGGTGGAATCCCAACACAGTCTAGTGTTTCTTCCTGTCACTTCAGGTATGCCTGTAGACGTGAACTCAGCTGCCTTCCGCCTCTGGCAGATCCTCAATGGCACCAGCTTCCATGGTTGCATCCGGAATCTGTACATCAACAATGAGCTGCAGGACTTCACCAAGACACAGATGAAGCCGGGAGTGGTGCCGGGCTGTGAGCCCTGCCGAAAGCTCTACTGCCTGCATGGCATCTGCCAGCCCAATGCCACCCCAGGGCCCGTGTGTCACTGTGAGGCTGGCTGGGGGGGCCTGCACTGTGACCAGCCAGTGGATGGCCCCTGCCATGGCCACAAGTAAGCCTGGGAAGAACCAAGAGAGTCATCACCCTTACTCATTTGTCCTTTCTCTGCAAGCCCATTTGCTTATGGCAAGCACAGCCTCACCAGCTGGATTTTTAAATCTTTAAATTGGAGCATATGGCCTGACACAAGATATTATTATTTATTATTATTATTTGGCTTTAAGCTCTTATTAACTGGAAAAGGACAAGCATAGAATCAGATTTTTTTTTCCTCCTGCCCTTTTAAATCTTGGGAATAGAACCAAGTGCAAGGCTAGGAGGGGTGGGACCCCCTCTGGCTGGTCCATAGACTAGCCTGTTCTCACAGTCCTCTTCTCTGTCTCTTCCAGATGTGTCCACGGGAAATGCGTGCCCCTTGATGCTCTTGCCTACAGCTGCCAGTGCCAGGATGGGTACTCAGGGGCTCTGTGCAACCAGGTCGGGGCTGTAGCAGAGCCCTGTGGGGGCTTGCAGTGCCTGCATGGCCACTGCCAGGCCTCAGCCACCAAAGGGGCACACTGTGTGTGCAACCCTGGCTTTTCAGGCGAGCTGTGTGAGAAAGGTCAGGGGGCCCCCTCCTGACTGCCCTCTGCAGGGTCCCTCCCCGCCATTCTGCTGTAGGAGCTTCATGTTATCATCCTCAAAACCCAGCAAGCCCTTCATCCTTGTCCTCCTTCTTCCCTCCCCTCTGGTACATAAGGGACTCCTGGGCTTTTGTGCCCTGGTCCTCTAGTCCCAGAGTTCCACATTTTCCATCTCCTGGACTCAGCCTGCCCTGCAGTTCCCTTGACCAGGATCCTGCCCTTCTTGGCTGAGGTCTCTCCATGATGAGACCATCCAGCCACATCCAGTAACAGCTCCTAGCCAGGCTTGAGCATCTCGGTCTGTCAGCTTTGGACCTAGGTGTGGCAGGATGTCTGAAGGTTAGGGGATTTCTTCCCGGGCTGTCCCTGGGCCCCTTCACCAAGATACTTTGGCTAGACTCCAGACTGCAGAAGCTGGGAAGAGGGAAGCTGGAGAAATTCAGCCTTGGGCACCATAGGGTCAGTGGGTCATCCTCTCCATCGAGGAATGCTTCCCTAACGCCATTGTCTCCAGGCCTCAGCTCTTCTTGCACACCTGCACAGTGGGAACCACCTCAACTGGCAGCCACTCTGGCCTGGAGGGCCTGGGCAGCTAGTTGCTTCCTCCTCCCCGAATCACACATTGTGGCCCCAGGAGGAAGTCGAGCATAGATGCATGCAGAGCCGGGGGAGGATGTTCAGGACAGAGGGGTGAGAGGGCCCTCCCAGTGGAGCCCTCCTAGGATGCTGCCCAGTGCCCCTCCTGCTTCCCACGGTGTGCTCTGAGGCTCTCTCTTGGTATCTATCCCATCCAGAGTCCGAGTGCCGGGGGGACCCTGTCCGGGACTTTCACCGGGTCCAGAGGGGCTATGCCATCTGCCAGACTACGCGCCCGCTGTCGTGGGTGGAATGCCGGGGCGCGTGCCCAGGCCAGGGCTGCTGCCAGGGCCTGCGGCTGAAGCGGAGGAAGCTCACCTTCGAGTGCAGCGACGGGACTTCATTTGCTGAGGAGGTGGAGAAGCCCACAAAGTGTGGCTGTGCCCAGTGTGGGTAATGCGCAGGTGGCACACTAGCAGCTGGGCTGAGGTGCGGGCATCACCAGGATGACGCCTGGGTCCTGGTGGGCACAGGGACACCGAGCTGCCTTTCCAGCAGACTGCACTGCCAGGGCAGAGGAGCAAGCAAGGCCTGGACTGCCGCGCCCTCTCCCAAAGTGCCTTGCACAGATAGGCGCTTAATAAATATTTGTTGAATGAATGTGTGTGTGAGGTCAGGCCACGAACGGTGGCAGAATGGTGGCACTCCTCTGCCTGCTACCCGGGACTGAAAAGGGGGGCTAAACCCTGTCTCCACTTGCTTCTCCCCTGGCCTGTGACCCTGGCTGACCTGAAACAAAGTTAATGTCCCAGTAGCCTCTGGCCCCTCTGAGGACAACCTCCTCCCGGGGTACTGGCCTGGTCTCTGCAGCCACATCTACGGGCTGCAGGCCACTCTCCAGAACAGCTCCTGCCATGCGGAAGGAACTGACCCTTCTTCCTTGAGTCACATGGCCCATTGCCTCCACAGCTTGGGAAAAAGGTAGGGGTAGGGTGGGGTTTGAGTAGGACCATGCTCTGAATCATGAAGTATAGGATGATCACGGAAGCGTCTATGAGGGGGTTCTTATGCTTGGGGTGATAGACCCCACCAAAGAGGGCAAGGAGTTCTTGGCTCCAGCAGAATAGACACCACTGGCTACAAAAGGGGCACTGGGCCCAGGTTTCCCTAGCCAAAAGCTGCTGGTGCCTCTAGCGGAGGAAGGATTGGGTGTGAGGAGCAGCTGGGTGAGGCCAGGGGCTTCTCCACTGGAGGTCTTGTACAGAGGCCATGTGGAACAGGAGGAAGTCAGATGACTCAGATACTAAGAGTCTCTGCCCTGTGGCTCAGAGCAAACTTCTGCCCATTCCAGGCCTTAGGCCTGCGGCTGTGAAGCAGGGAGGGAACCAAGTAGATACTGCCCTTCCGGTCTCAGGAAGGAGGCCTGAGGAGTTAGATTCACTTCCATTAACTTCATTAGCAGGTATTTATGTACCAAATGTGGAGTAGGTGAGGGTATGCAGCCTTGATGTGGACTAATTCCTAAGCACCATGGAGTTCCCAGAGCAGCCCAAGCTGCAGCTCCTCACTCTGGGGGTTTGCAGTGACAGCTGTGTGAAGTCACCAGATACATGGTGGGCTGACACCAAGGCTTCTCTTTCATGCAGAGTGAAATGTAGAAAGATGAGGTCTGAGCCTAGCAGGGGGCTGCTGAAGGGACAAAGGGTTATATGAGGTCTCACTTCTCCCTGTGGGGGTGTAGGGTGTAGGGGGGAGAGGAAGGGGAGCATCTCTGTGGGCTAGAAGTATGAGCATATCCCCCTCTTAGCTGCTTCCATCTGGAAGTGTAGGTAAGACACATGGAAAGACCTTATACCTGTGTCCCGGCCCATGTGGATAGCAAGAGGAGCCTTTGGTGCTGTTGAGGACACAAACCTCCTGTGACTTTAGGACTTGGCACCTCCTATCATAATAGCTCTGAGACCAGTGAGACTCTGGATGGAAAGAGAGCCCTGCCCTGTCCTCATGACTGGGTACACCCTATGCTGGGGTCGGGGGGACAGGCCCCATTTTCTTAAGGCCTTGAACAAGGCCACCATGCAGACCGGCAAATCCCCAAGAGGGCAGAGGCCCAGGCCTCTAAGATTCTTTACCCAACTCTGCAGTGTCTTTCTCTTACTCCAAGCTTTCAGGCCACTGTGGGACCCTGACAAGCAGCTATGCCAGGCTGCACATGGAGGAAAAGCTTAGGCATGTAGCATCACGTCCCTTTCTAGAAATAGAGATGTTTTGGCTTCCTCTGCTCTGTGAAGTTACCGTTCCCAGCCACCGTCATTGGCAAAGCCAATTCCTGGGCTGGCAGGTTTGCTGACACTGCCGAAGGTCAAACACCTGCAGTCAGTTGATGGCACCTTTCCCCAAGGCCTTGGGATGGGAAGTGAGAGGCTAACACAATGGTTCCCAGAGATCCTTGGGAACATTAAGCTCTCCACTGTCCCACCCTCCTGAAACAGTCTTCTACTGAATCTAAGGATCAAGACTCATGGCAAAGTGAGGATAACAAGGGCAAGAGCCATGAGCCTCACGCTCAGCTTAACCTTTGACTCAGTCACTTCCTGCCAGTCAAAGGCCTGGTCTATTATCCTGTTCACATTTGGGCTTGTCAGGTTGGGTAAGAAAGAAGGCAACTATGAGACCAGCCTTTGAGAAATCATCTCCACATTGTGTTCCCCTTTGGCAAAGACCTTCAGCTAGCTTTGTGGTCAGCACTGGCTATTTCTATTAGATGTGCACAGAAGACACAGAAGAGACCCAGCAGGGCAAGGCCTCTAGGACTTAGTACTTGGGCAGCACTGCTCAAGGCCCTGTGACAATGTTAAGAAATGGAAAAGACCGGCTGTTTCCCCTTTGCCTGCTGTTAGCCTAACCATGAAAGTATCTCTTTATACAGAATACTTACAGATTCTAATATATATTTGTATTTCATTTTGTTATAGTATTTTTATATGTTAAAGTCAACCTCCAGTGTCTTTTGATTTTCAGATGCTATGTGGTTGTGACCTTTTGTTTGGGGTTTCCTGGAGTTTTGTTTCAGTCAACTCTTAGAAACTGGCTTAAAAGTCCCTGCGGGAGCAGTGCCTGGCCTTTCCCCAGAAGTATTGTTTTAGAGTATGTCAGTATTGTCCAGTCTTCCATGTGAACATGACATTGATCCACTGACTTTCTGCCTGCCTGGTCTCTTTCTTCACCAAAACAAGTCTGCAGCTACC
This sequence comes from Ondatra zibethicus, assembly GCA_004026605.1. Lineage (NCBI taxonomy): Eukaryota > Metazoa > Chordata > Mammalia > Rodentia > Cricetidae > Ondatra > Ondatra zibethicus. The sequence goes on along the minus strand of PVIU01012608.1, from coordinate 1,012 downwards.
AGGGCAGCAAGGCTCTGGGATAGCACACTGGCTGGTCACCACAGACAGGCAGTCTAATCCTGATGTGGCAAGGCCTGTTCATCCTGAGGAAGGGGTGCATGACAATCTGGAGAGCTTACCCTCATCTCCCACCAAGTGTTTACAATGATGCTAATGTTTTGAGCATTTGTCTACAGAGTCACTCACACATTTTACCAGATTCTGAGGGGCTTGGAGCATCCAGGCAACAGATTAGGAAGTAGCATGTATTCCCAGACATCCAAGAAGGCCAGTGGAGTAAGGAGAAAACACACATCACACCAGAAACCCTTCACTCAGGGGGGGAGATAAGGATCTGAGCGACTGCGAGGCTGGGTCCCCCAGACAGGTCCTCCAAGCTAAAAGGCCTTGCAAGTCCTCTGTTGATGGGCTATGAACTGACTCACACTGAGGATGTAGTCGTTACAAAGCCCTTTCTAAGAGAACATGAGCATCGTGAAAGCGCAGAGGGATAATAACTTTGGTGCTGTCCCAACAGTGCGGGATTTAGATATGGAATAATAGAGAGCAGGGTAGAGAAGGGAAAGTGAAGCCAAGTAGGGTGAAATGCTTGCCTGTCTGGGAAGAAGGTAAACCAAGCAGGCAGTGCTCCTTGGCCGACATTTTCTATGACCACTTCTATTAAAGCGGGTACCAACAGGGGCAAATGGAAACTCACTGCCAGAGACTGTGGGCCCTGAAGAGCATTTTTCCAGTCTATTTGTACCAGCTGGTTCTTATCATGAGCTAAATTTGCTAGGTTAAAACAACACCCACCCCCAAACAAACAAAACAACCAAACCCCACAAAACTAGAAACCCCAATATTTGAAATGAAAAACTTATGTTTTTAAACTTCCTTTTTTAAAAATCCTGGGCTAAATAAACACATCTGTGGGTTGAAAATTTGCAACTTCTGTGTTAAAGCAAAACCAGGGGCTGCTAGACAGTCATTCCATGTATTCACTGAGGGTAGCTGTGGGATGGACTGGTTC
>PVIU01012607.1:20846-59398 GCA_004026605.1 Ondatra zibethicus | reverse complement strand
AGTCCAAATGGATCAAAGACCTCAACATAAAGCCAGCCACACTGAACCTTATAGAAGAGAAAGTGGGAAGTACACTTGAACGCATTGGCACAGGGAACCACTTCCTAAATAGAACCCCAGCAGCACAGACACTGAGAGAAACAATTAATAAATGGGACCTCCTGAAACTGAAAAGCTTCTGTAAAGCAAAGGACATGGTTAACAGACAAAACGACAGCCTACAGAATGGGAAAAGATCTTCACTAACCCCACATCAGACAGAGGTCTGATCTCCAAAATATACAAAGAACTCAAGAAATTGGACACCAAAAGAACACATAATCCAATAAAAAAATGGAGCACAGACCTAAACAGAGAATTCTCAACAGAGGAATCTAAAATGGCTTAAAGACACTTAAGGAAATGTTCAACATCCGTAGTCATCAGAGAAATGCAAATCAAAACAACTCTGAGATTCCATCTTACACCTGTAAGAATGGCCAAGATCAAAAACACTGATGACAACTTATGCTGGAGAGGCTGTGGGGAAAAGGGAACACTTCTGCATTGCTGGTGGGAATGCAAGCTGGTACAACGCCTATGGATGTCAGTGTGGTGATTTCTCAGAAAATTAGGAAACAACCTTCCTCAAGACCCAGTAATACCACTTTTGGGTATATATCCAAAAGATGCTCAATTGTGCCACAAGGACATGTGCTCAACTATGTTCATAGCAGCTTTATTTGTCATAGCCAGAACCTGGAAACAACCTAAATGCCCCTCGATTGAAGAATGGATAAGAAAAATGTGGTACATTTACACAATGGAGTACTACACAGCAGAAAAAAATAACGACAGCCTGAATTTTGCAGGAAAATGGATGGAACTAGAAAGCATTATATTGAGTGAAGTAACCCAGACACAGAAAGACAATTATCACATGTACTCACTCATAGGTGATTTTTAAACATAAAGCAAAGAAAACCAGCCTACAAACCACAATCCCAGAGAATTTAGACAACAATACGGACACTAAGAGAAACTTACATAGATCTAATCTACGTGGGAAGTAGAAAGTATAAAAAGACAAGATCTCCTGAATAAATTGGGAGCATGGGGACCTTGGGGGAGGGTTGAAGGAGGGAGGGGAGAGGCAGGGAGGGGAGCAGAGAAAAATGTAGAGCTCAATAAATATCATGGGAAAAAATAATAACCAAAGCAATTTATAGAAAAAAAAATAAAATAAAATAAGAAAATAAAAAATAAAAGAAATATTTAAGTCAATTATGTGCTGTCTGTACCAGGGACGATTACAGTGGCATTGAAACATTTACACAAAGTGTTAATGATATTTGGGAAATGCTACGATATGATATTAGGTGAAAAATACCAGGATTTAAAATCATATTTATGAGTCCAATTGTTTAAGAGCACAGGATGGAGCTGGGTTCAATACTGGCAGTGAGGCCTCTCTGAGGTATGGAGACTGTGATTTTTGACTGTACTTTAGGCTTTTCTGGGCCAGCCTCTTCTCTTCTGCTCTGCACAGACTTTTGTTCCTGCTCTTGTCTCCCTGTGACAGCACCCTGCCTTGGGACTGTCCTCTGCGCTTTATACCCAGCCCCTTATTTAGTCCTTATAGCTGTCCTGGGAAGTAAAAGGGCTTTGATGTTTATGTTGTTGTTTTGCTAAGGTATTTATGAAAACTCCAACATGTTTGGTCACAAAGTCCTTTTGTGTATGGGAGCCTTTGGAGTCCCACCCCAGCCTGTGTGTACTCCAAATGAGGTTGTCTGCTGCTTGTCCGTAGCCAAACAGTAAAAGTCCCATTTTTCTTTTCTAGGGGTTTTGTTTGTTTTATTCAGTATATTAACTTTTAAAAATCACATTCATTTAGTGTGGAGGTGGTGCTCCTGTGCCATGGTTTGTGTGGGGAGGTTAGAGGGCAACTTTCGGCAGCTGAGCTCCCTAGGACTATGTGACTTCCACGGGTAGAACTGAGGTTAGGCTTGGCAACAGGCCCCTTACCTACAGAGCCAGGTCCCTGGCCTTAGTTCTGATTGCTGCAGTGCTGGGAGGCGCGGGGGTGAAAGTCATGCCCCAGGCCTCATACACACTAGACAGGTGATGGTGCCCCATTTATCGAGTCAGACTTAGAGATTTATTTGTTCATGTCATTCTTACCACCTCAGAGAGACCAAGCGAATGACCAGAGTCACATAGCTAGGAAGTGGTGGGGTTGCAGGAGAGTTACATGGATGTCATGTGGAATCCCTTTTTCTCCCACCCACCTTCAGAATTGCCTGAAGCCCTGCTGCCCTGGGGACCATGTTTAACGGGGAGCCTGGTCCAGCCTCAGCTGGGGCCTCCAGGAATGTGGTACGGAGCTCCAGCATCAGCGGCGAGATCTGTGGATCCCAGCAAGCTGGGGGTGGGGCCGGGACCACCACAGCCAAGAAACGACGCAGCAGCCTGGGAGCCAAGATGGTAGCTATCGTCGGCCTGACCCAGTGGAGCAAAAGCACGCTGCAGCTCCCCCAGCCTGGTGAGGGGTGTGGGCACCAAGAGGTGGAGAAGGTGGAGGGGAGGAGGGGAGCATGTTGTTGTTGAGTCTCTAGCAACTAAGGGTAGATGTACACTTTGTGGGTGCTTTATGAGTTGGTGTGTGTGATATTCTATAGTCCTCAGTGGCCAGTAGTAACAGCCCAGAGAGGGAAAGTCAGGTGCTTCAGACTGCACAGCGTGGATGGTGGCGTCCAGACTCAAGCCCCAGTTGTCCCCCCCAGTTCCTGGTCTTTTCATGCTGCTGCCTCCACACACCGACTTCTGCGTTTATCAGAAGTTATTTGAAATAACCATGCCAAGGGACCCCACACTTTTGTAGACACATGCAGCCTCACAATCTGTTCTGTTTGTCATTTCTCAGTCCCCGTAGGACAAATAGCCCCACAAATATAGTTGCGTAGTCTCACATAGGTGTTGCAAAGTCACAAGAGGGACACGAACACATGGCTCTTGCAGTGGCATGTCTAGAGTGTTCTTTTGCTCAGGAAAGCCACTTCTAGTGCCAGGAAAACATGGTCCAGCTATTCTTATTACACTGTCTGTGGTCACAAATAAACTCTAAATACAGTTCTCTGAACACAGACAAAAAGGCCCACATCAAATGCACACGCACCTCACAAAGCCACACATGCGCCTATGTAAGGTGTAAGGTATGCATTTTCAGACATCTGCCTACAGAATTCCAGTTAAGTTCAGACTTGGGGGACCCACCTTGTCTCACACAGCCACATGTGGCCCCCACCTCACAGAGGAACCACCTCTCCCCATCCAGACCGCCATTTGTGGCATTGGTCCAGACACCAGCTGGCTTTGTTTTAAATCTCTTCCTGCTTATTTTGCTCAGAGTAACAACTTCCCCCAAAAACCTTCAAGTAGGCAGCTGGATGGGGGTGGGGAAGGGTAGAATGCCGGAGCATCAGGGAGAATGCTCATCAAGACGCCCCATTGGGGCTGGTACTTGGGGGTGCTTTTCCAGACCTTAAAATAGATTTTTACAAAGCTGTCTACAGGAACACAGGGGATGGTCTTTTCCAGCGCCCCAGCTCCTATGTGCTTTCTGCTCAGGGAAAGACTAGATAGGGAGGGTCTTGAGGTTATTAGTACCTTTGGGTAGGCAGTGTAGGCTTGAGAGTCGGGAGCAGGGAGGTGGGAAGTTGGACTGGAACAAGGAGGACTGTGATAAAACCAACCTGGGGAATTACAAAGTCCTGGACATGTTGAACCCCAGAGGTCTGTGTCTGGTATTGTAAGCACAGGAATCCAGCTCCAGACCCCAAAGACATCTCCCATGCAAAGTGATTGGAAGAGACAGTCTCCAAGGCCGAGGCAGGGCCTGAATCACTGGGAGCCATTGGAGGGGTCTGCTGTGGCTTCAGACAGCAGCAGGCTGGGGAAGGAGCAGATGCCAGGACGACCTGCTGCCTTGGGAAGAGATGAATGATGCTGGGCCCTCTGGATGCCTTGTCTTGGTGGGATGTAAGGACATGACTAAAGGCCCAAGGTCTGGGGCCAGGGGAATTGCCCAGATGCCTTTCCAAGTGCAGGTCCCTGTGAATCATCTAATCACGAATGTCATAGCAGGAAGGGCCCTCGAGGTCATCCAGTCTGATGTACTCATTTATCTATGAGACTTCCAGAGCCCAAGGAGAAGGCACTTTCCTGGAGAATGACCTCAGGCTGGCCTTTGCAGCCACACCCCATCATTTACTATCCGGATAGTTCAGGCAAGCTGCTTCATTTCTCTGAGTCTGCTGTTTGTTTGTTGAAGACAAAATATATGCTTTATAGAGCTGTCTAGGGATTAAATAAGATAGATGTGCAAAGGTACCCAGCCTCTCATGCATGGTACATGAGAGGCACTCAGCAAAGCATTGATACTGTTTTAAAAGGTTTATTTTTATTATTTTTAATTGTGCGTGTGTGCATGTGTTCATGTGTGCATGTATGTCTCTGTGTGTGTATACTCACATGCGTATGTTCATACATCTATGCATGTACACATGCAAGCTTTGAGTATGCCAGTGCCTCAGCTTGGAGCATCATCCTGGCTGGGAGACTCTGGGACTGCAGGCAAGTATGTGGTCACCTCACCAGGGATTGCTGCTCTGAGAAAAGATCTCAGAGCTTGATTCCCTGTAGGGCTGGACTATGGGGAGTCAGGAAGAACTCCCCTCCTGGGCCTAACCCTTGGGGCTCTTGGCCTTCTCTTGCAAGAACCCCACTCTCCCAGTTCATCGATACCCTTTTCCTCTTTGTTCCTTTGCCCCAGTTCACATAGTCTGGTCCCTCTAGGCCTGCTTCCTGTTTGTCATTATGCTGCCCTATTGCAGGCCTCCAAAATCTCACCCTGTGCTTGAGAGGGCTAGTTCTGGCTTCATAGCTCTCCATGGAACCGCCATAAAGTCACTTTCCGGTTGGGCCTCAGTTTCCTCTTCTGTAAAATGGAGCTAACAATGCACTCTCCCAACTTCCTTTGGGATCTATCAGTTCTCTAAATTGTAGGAGCATTGAAGGGTGGGGTCGGAGTTTTGGGGTCCTAGGACCTAAGTAAAATCAGGCCTGGCATTAGTTAGACTAAGCCCACAGGGAATCTTGCAGGGTGGAAGCAGCCTCTTTCTAAAGGTCCAGTACCAAGGACAGAAGTCTTCCTGCCTGAGCCTAAGATGTTACCACAAGCCATCCTGCCCCTCTTCTGCACGTGATGGGACAGATAAAATGGCTCCTGGAATCTTTCTCCAAGGAACACTGAATTATTGTAACCACTTGGACCAGTTCTAGAGAGAAACCATAAAGTATTCCTTGGGTCAGCAGGGGCTGAGGCTGGACAGGAACCAAGCCAGTGGGAGGATTTTTCTCTTGAGTTTGCAAGACCTTTCCCCCTACCCCTGAAGACACGGGAGTTTAATCTGCTGAGTCACACCTCCAAGAGAGGAAGCATTGAGGAGGGAAAGTGACATGTCAGCAGGCGAGGGGTCTGAGGGCCTGGTGGCGCCACAGCTCTTTGGCACCAGAACCCCAGATTCCTCATCTGTGAAATGGGGGAGGAGCCTGGAGAACTGTCTCTGACCTTTCAGGATTCTGCGCAGTTCCCACTCATGGGTGCTCCCACTGCATTGGGCAAGTCTTATCTAAGAAGGTAATTTCACTTCCAAATGGGCCAGAGCTTTCCCAGGCTCTAAAAGAGCGTGTGTTGAGGGGGTGAAGATATGAGGGGGAGGCAGAGTGATTTTCAGCCCCCCTCCACACAGCCATCTGTCTTCTAACTGGGTTAGAGGGGATGAGGCAATTAGGAGCCAGGGACGGAGAGAGTCCCATGGTAGGTCACATGCCATGTGTGGGTGGACATCATTATGTGTGGTGAGTAGATGAGCTCAATTCTAGGTATTAAAGATCACCTATATATAACTTGTTTGACAGTGTACAGTATGTCCATGTAAGATCCAGAGGGCCTGTGTAACTTTGTATAAACAGACACATGATGTCATACATGAGATTATTGTATTTATATATGTGATAATAAGCATTCCTGTGTGTCTGTTTTATGCATGTGTAAGAGAAATATGCCTGAGCTAAAATGACTGTGTGTATGTGTGTGTGTCACAGTGGCTTGCATTGCATTTAGAGAACACATCTTCCTGCACGTTGCCCCTGTTCTCATCACCTCCCTCTCCACCACCCTATCCACTAGTATTTGCCCTCCTGACCTTCTCTCATCCAGTGGGGACTTCCTAAAGGGTAAGTAGGGCAAGACAGGAAGAATAGAGGCCTTCCTTTCCCAAGCTGTGGACTTGAACATTCTCTCCCCAGCCCTCTAACGGCTGACACCCTGCCCTAGGCACCCTTGCAGGCCACTCAACTGACAATTTTCTTGGGCCTATAACTGGTGGCAGCAAATGGCTCCTTTGGTACAGTCTCTGAGTGCCACTTCCCTCCCCGTCAGGTGCTCAGCCATCAAGCTTTAGCAGGGGAGTCCCTGCAAAACCCCAGCCTGTGTCCCCCACCACCCCCGCCCAGGAGGAGAGCTGTCTAGAGGGACCACACTGCAATGCTAAGGAGGTTGCCATGGAAACCCAGGCAGGCTAGTGTGCTGCTCAGAGAGGGAAAGTGCCCTGTGTTTCCTGCCAGGCTGAGGAGGGGGCTGGGGGCCCCTGAATAGAAGGTGCAGAGACAGGGTAAAGGGTTCTGCTGTGGCCTTTCTCAAGTCCAGTATCAGCCCAGGTCAAGCTAGCCACCCCGCCCCTCCTGGAGTCTCGCCTTGCTAGGTCCAACTTGACATTTGTGATGCTCTCCTTTTTAGACTTACCTTGAGAAGGCAAGTTTCAAATGGTCAGGCTTCCAATGGGATTTTTCTAGGGCAGCGGAGAGGCGGTCTTTGAGTCTGGTAGGATATCCAAAAGAGGGAAAGTAAATCTGGAAATCCCAGAACAGACAAACTTTCCAGCAATGAGAGAAAGGAACAACTCATAAGCTTTGGGGCTCAGACTGAAACAGAATGGAAAGGCAGAGTTAAGAGTACCTGGTGGAGAGGGCGGGCCCCACGGCCGCAGGACCTTGAATTCTATTGGGGCGCACAGCATGTCCCTGGGCAGCTTTCTCTGTATCATGACCCTGGGCTTGACCCGTCTTAGGGTCAGCTCAGTGGTGTCCCAGCCTTAGTTTCTGCCCAGAGGATCTCTTTGGTAGCACTCTTCGAGAAGCCTAGGTCATGTTTTAACCTTGTTCCCTCTCTCTCCTTGGGTCCGGGACTCCAGAAGGGGCCTCTAAGAAGCTGCGCAGCAACATCCGACGGAGCACGGAGACCGGAGTTGCGGTGGAGATGCGGAGCCGCGTCACACGCCAGGGCAGCCGGGAGTCTACGGACGGGAGCACCAACAGCAACAGCTCCGAGGGCACGTGCGTGCACCTGCCAACTTGGTTTCCAGCCAAGATGTCTGCACACCTGTCCGAGCCTCCCTTTCCCCTCTCCTAGATATCTGGTCCCCGAGTCCCAGGTCTTCCCGTGGCTCCCAGCAGAACACCTCAGAGGAGCACATCGTTTGTTCTTTTGTTTCAGAAGGGACGCGGGCTTCCTGCCTCCCATCACCTGCCCTGCTCCAGAGGAGATGAACAAAAAGGAAAATGTGACCCTAAATTCCTTTTAAGCCTAAGCTCATTTTCATGGCTTAGTTGTGTGAAGTCTCTATGAATCACCTTGCTTGGAGATTAAGGAAGAAAATTGGACTAGATCCGTGTGTTTAGAACTGTCACATCTTACCTTGTGACTCCTAGGCGGGAAGGAGAATCGCTGTAGTGAGTCAAAAGCAGTGTTAGAGGAAGAAATAGAAAACGCAGAGGAGCCTGCGTGGCAGGGGAGCCTGGGTGGCAGGGGAGCCTGCGTGGCAGGGGAGCCTGGGTGGCAGGGCAGCCTGCGTGGCAGGGGAGCCTGCGTGGCAGAGGATGGCCCGAGACCTTAGTTGAGCTCTTCATCCAGGATGCAGTAGGTCAGCAGTGCGCTGCGGTGTTGACAGGCCCTTTTCTTTCTGCATGTGAGCTGGAGTAAGCGTTTGAAAGTCACTGCTTACACTGAAGCTCTGTTCGAAATCAGAGTTTGTAGATTTTCTGGTTCTGTTTCATCAAGGCCCTATTATTTTCAGTCTCGGGATCCTGTGGCTTATTTAATATTGAGGTATTGTCTCTCACCACTGTACAGTGAGCCCTTGGCATCCCCGTGGGATTGGTTCCAAGACCGCATGGATCTAGAACCCACAGCTTCTTGAATCCCTTAAATACACTGGCATAGTGCTTGCACAGTACCTGGACACATCTTCCTGTGTACAGCACGTCCTCTCTCGATCCCTTGTAACACCCAGTCAAAGTTAAGTGCAGAAGAGATACTTGTTACACAGGTCTCTCTGTAAAGCTCGGGCTGGCGTTGAATTCAGAATTCTCCTGCCTCAGCCTCCTGAACATGGGCATTATAGTTGTACACCCCAATTCCCAGCCTAGATGGTATCGTTTAAAGAATAATGATTTTAAAAATCTGTTTGTGCCCACAACAACTTTTTTCTTCGTACTTTTTTTTAAGATTTATTTATTATGTATACAATATTCCTCCTGCATGTACACCTCTATGCCAGAAGAGGGCACCAAACCTCATTACAGATGGTTGTGAGCCACCATGTGGTTGCTGGGAATTGAACTCAGGACCTCTGGAAGAATAGCCAGTGTTCTTAACCTCTGAGCCATCTCTCCAGCCCTTTTTCTTTGTACTTTCAGTCTGTGGTTGATTGAATCCACAGATGCAAAAGCCATAGATACAGATGGCCAACTGTATCTTCTAACGTGGAAACAAGTAGCCACTAGCATTTACTCCCTCCTGCTGTATCCACAGCATTGATGGGTACCTCAGGCTAGTGACTCCTTGTCTGGAAGCCATGTGCTATGATTTAACACTTGCACCCACCCTGAGTGAATGTGGACAGCACCAATGTCTCCTTATACAAGTGAGGGAACTGGGGCTCCTGAATGGCAGAGGCGCTTTACCCACAGGCACACTTTTAGGAACAAGCCATTGTTTAGGTCAAGGTCACTTGGTCCCATAACCTTTATTCATAACCTCTATACTGTATACTAATCACCCCCCACCCCTGCCCCACTCCTGAGACTTTGAGTCTGCATCTCTCTGTTTCTTCTGAGGCTCACTGTCCTAAGAATGGGACCCAAGGAGTGGGTGTGGTGGTGCACACCTGTAAACCCAGCACTTGAGAGGTCGAGGCAGGACCAAGAGTTTAAGGTCAGAGACTTAACTACATAGCAAGTTCCAAACCAGCCTGGACTACAAGAGGCAGTATATCAGTAAAAGAGAGGTGGATGGAGAGAGCAAAAGGAAGACCAAAACATGAGAGGGCTGGGGAGACGGCTCAGTCAGTAACATGCTTGCTGTACAAGCATGAGAAACTGAATGGAATTGGGGTCTCCAGCACCCATGTAAAAAGGCTGGATGTAGTTGTGCACATGCCTATAATCCCATTATTGAGGAGACAGACAGGATCCCTAGGGCTTGCTAGCGGCCAGTCTTCCCAAATCTACAGACTCTAGGTTTAGTGAAAGGTTATCTAAACAATTAAGGTAGAAAGTGATTGAGGAAGACATCCATGTTGACCTCTGGCTCTTGAACGAACACATACAGAGAGAGAGAGAACAAGAGCGAGAGAGTGCATGCACATATATACCCACCTTAATCCACAAAAAGAATGACACTAGGCTATTGTTGATCATGGTTAATAAAAGTAGATGCCTTGAAACCTCTTCTTGAAGGTTGAAGATGAGCCTTGTAAGAGAAATGTGGGTTCTGTTCCATAAACCCATTGCCCCTTGCCCATCACTGACCACTGGAGTCCCTAGTCCAAACTGTCCAACAGGTGTTTCACCTTTTATGGCTGCCACTAAAAGAGCTGCATATTCTTAGTTCATTGTGGCCCCTGAGCAAGCTGTCCCTGTTGGCTGTACCCAGAACATCTGGGCCTGAGGACACTTAGGCAGCAGCGGAGGCAGAAGCAAAAGTCATTGCCATTTGTTGTATCTCGTGTTTCTAGAACTTTTCCTTCACACCATCCCCCAGCGAGCCAGGTGTCATCCCTCTTGCAGACAAGGCTAGTATCTTACCTCTTGGAAATGCCTGTTTAATCTGTAAAATTGGATACTGGCTCCTACCACACAGCCTGGTTGTAAAGATTAGTGATATAAGGCACGCGGACCGTTCAATGCACCGCTGGCAGCTGGCCCACTTTCAATCACTGTCAATTTTTCTTGTTACTATTTCCAGCCCCTCCCCTCCAGTCACGGACCACCCACAATCACCTGCCATTCATCACAACCCCATTGTTAGGTTATTTTGGTCCCTGCTGCCGTTTTGAGAACCACCTCACCTTATTGACTTGAATTTTAAATTTCTGGTTTAAAAAAAAAAAATCAAACCTCAGTTCTTGGAACTCATTCCAGGCTGTAAGAGTCCATCCAGCTTGTCTCTCATTGTTGGCCTTGGCATGCTTTCATGGGGATGCCTGTGTCCAGCAAGCCCTGCCCTCTAATGCTCACTTTGGAAATCTCTGGGGCTTGGGCTGGGATGTAGCTCAATTGGTAGCATGTTTGTCCAGCATGCATGAAGCTCCAGGGTCCGTCCCTAGCACTGTATAAGCTGAGCATGCTGGTACATGCCTGCGATCCCAGGAGGCAGAGCTGTCATGATCAGGAATTCAGGGTCAACCTTGGCTACATCATGAGTCTGAGGCCAGCTTGGGATGCACAAAACCTTGTTTCAAAAAATAAGAATTCAATGTCTTAAATATCTTCATTAGTCTTTCTCTCTCTCTCTCTCTCTCGTGGTTTTTCGAGACACGGTTTCTTTGTAGCTTTGGAGCCTGTCCTGGAACTAGCTCTTGTAGACCAGGCTGGCCTCGAACTCACAGAAATCCACCTGCCTCTACTTCCTAAGTGCTGGGATTAAAGGTGTGCCTCACCACTGCCTGGCTTCTTCATTAGTCTGTTTTTTTATTTTTTAAAAATATTTATTTATTTATTATGCATACAATATTCTGTTTACATGTATGCCTGCAGGCCAGAAGAGGGCACCAGACCTCATTACAGATGGTTGTGATCCACCATGTGGTTGCTGGGAATTGAACTCAGGACCTTTGGGAGAGCAGGCAATGCTCTTAACCACTGAGCCATCTCTCCAGCCCCTTCATTAGTCTCTTTAATGATATCAAAATATCTTTCTCCAAGCCAGACACTGTGGTACCTGCTTGTTACCTACTTGGGAGGCTGAGGCAGGATGGTCATGACTCTGAGGCTACGTAGTGAAGTCTAGGTCAGCCAGAAGTACACAGTGGGACTGTCTGAAACATGAAGCCTGAAATATCTTCAGTGTGCAGCAATGAATAAGTGTTCACTCCCAGTTAGAGTGATGTAGTCACATTGTCTAGGTGAGAAACGGAGGCACAGCTCCCCACATGCAGGGCCCCTGCTTCTGTCCTCACGGCTCACCCCCCTGCTGCCCTCACATGCCCTCTGCTTTCTTCTGCAGGTTTATTTTTCCCACACGGCTTGGAGCTGAAAGCCAGTTCAGTGATTTTCTGGATGGCCTGGGACCAGCCCAGATAGTGGGGCGACAAACGCTGGCAACACCTCCCATGGGTAAGTCTTGCGGAGGAAGGACAAGTGGGGGGGCACAGCAGAAGGAGCTCAGTGGGGCCCTGTGTGTGGTAGGGTAGGCAGCAGGAGGGACAAGAGCCCCAACCTTCCTCTCCTCACTACTCAGCAGCAGCTTTTCCAGATGCCCCCCCAACCCTGCTGTGTAAACCAAGTCACAGTGTTGGCTCCTGTTGACCTCTGACTGCGGGCAGGTAAAGCCACTTCCCTCTCTGCCCCTCGATTTCCTCGTGGGGAAAATGGTATCAGTAATCCTGCTTTAGTTCTCCAATCTCACAACTCTTCCTGAGCTCCTGCTAGATATTTTCTGTAAAGCATTTTAATGTTCTCCTTAGGAACTGTGGCTAATTGGACCTGTTACTCCCAACAGCCTCTGGCACCAAGGGACCTTTAGCCATTTTCTCATCTCTTCCTGGCAGCTAGGAAGTGCTTCTCAAAGCCCACATCGGGTCCTCTTAGCAGCTCTCAAGGCTTCCCCATCAGTCTGACCTGAACTTTGCTTGATCTGGATGTCTCGTCTCAGCCCCGTTCTGACGGTTTTTGACTTTTTGGCTCTCAAGGTAGAAGAGGGAAATGAGCGCAGACAGTGGAGCTGGGATTCTGTGATGGCTTAGAGCTCTGTGTGTGGCACTGTCCTTTCCTTGGGAGGGATCCACAAGACCCTCAGAGTTAAGGTCCACTCTCTTCTGGCCCTGGAGCCTGCTCATTATCCCAGCCCCTTATCCCTATAAACACTGAGAAGTGCCTGCCATTTCCATATCTTCTATTTTTGGTTGTGAGCCTAGCCTTTAACGGCTGAGCCATCTCTCTAGCCTCATTTCCATATCTTTAATGACCCTTCAGAACCAAGAATATTTTGCGTGTGGTGCCCCCTTGTGTTCCAAACCAGGAAAGACAAGTGTTCATTCATGGTTAGGCATATCGTGATAGGTTGAGATTCTTTGGTCTTATGGCCGAGGCCAACAATCTCTCACTGGAGGGAGAAGGATGAACTTCAGGGTGTCTCTGAATGTGGTGGATCCCGCCCCCAAAGTGTGCAGATACCAGCAATAACATGATGGCTCTGATGTTTGACTGCTCTCTCTCACCCATTTAATATTGGGGGGAGGGAGGTAGACAGACCAAGTTTATGATTCTACACCCATTTGAAGAGTGTTCCAAACAACTAAACTTAGCTCACCCACGATGAGCAAAGCTAAGAGTTCCTTGAAGTCAGCTTGACCGAAGCCTTTCCCTGTTTTGGCGTGAGTTAAGAACTCTCAGCTTTCAGCATGCAGGTGGTGGGGGTCTGCCCTGCTCCCTTTGTCCAGGGTCAAAGATGTCCTGGGCAGGCTCACAGTTTAGCGTCTCCGCATGGATACTCTCTTGTATCTGTCTGACATATACTAAAGAGACTGGCTGAGGGCTGTTGTGTAGGCTCTGGCCCCCAGACTTGCCTGTTCTATGTAGTGAATCAGATCGGTGAGACTTAGCCGTTAGCTATGACCTAAGCATGTGCCCCTTGAGGGTCATTCCCCCATAGCCTGTTGCAGTCTTTCTCAGTCCCTTTGTTTTTTGTTTGTTTGTTTGTTTTTTGGTTTTTCGAGGCAGGGTTTCTCTGTGGCTTTGGAGCCTGTCCTGGAACTAGCTCTTGTAGACCAGGCTGGTCTCGAACTCACAGAGATCCGCCTGCCTCTGCCTCCTGAGTGCTGGGATTAAAGGTGTGCGCCACCACCACCCGGCTCTTTCTCAGTCCCTTTGACGTGATCTTCTGAGAGCAGTTTCAACACGAGCAGCTTGCTCTGTCATTGGGCATCCCCTGCAGGGTGGCGTCCTCTGCTCTGTCTTCCAACCCGCCCCATCTCACTTCACCTGGATTCCGTTCTTCTCCCTTGCAGGAGATGTGCACATTGCCATCATGGACCGGAGCGGTCAGCTGGAGGTGGAAGTGATTGAAGCTCGGGGCCTGACCCCCAAACCAGGCTCCAAATCCCTCCCAGGTGAGGCTGAGCAGGTGGGAGATTTGGGGAAGGATCCTGGCAGGGATCGGGTACTAGCAAGTGCTGAGCTCACCAGTGCCCTTAAAGCAGTGCTGCTGACAGTGACTCATACCTTGCCTGGAAGGCTGGTGAGCAAGGTGATCCAGCTCATCCCACCCCTCCACCCCCAACGAGAAACACCTGGAGGGTGGAGACTAGGCAGGCTATGGCATCTCTCCCGACCATTCTCCTTCATTTTCAGCCACCTATATCAAGGCTTACCTGCTGGAGAACGGGGCATGTGTAGCCAAGAAAAAAACAAAGGTGGCCAAGAAGACCTGTGATCCTTTGTACCAGCAGGCTCTGCTCTTTGACGAGGGGCCCCAAGGCAAGGTGCTGCAGGTCAGTGTTTACAGGGTAGCCCTTCAAGTTCAGGTCAAGCATCAAACCATTTACATCACCTCTTTTTTATTACTGTGGGGTACACTTGTTGGGGGGGGCATGTAGAGTGGAGCCAGTTCTCTTTCACCTTGAGGTCCTCTGGCCTCTGTAGAAAGCACTTCACCTGCTGAGCCATCTTGCCAGCCCCTCCCCTTTTTCTTTCTCTCTCCCCTTCCCCTCTGTATTTGATTTTCACAACCCATGCTTTTGTTCCCTATCAGTTCATAGGGTTTAGAGCATAGTGAAATAGCTCCCCAGTTCTCCCAGCTGGGCAGGAGAACCAGGCTTTATTCACTGCATACCTCCACTTTCCTACCTGTGCTTTGGACCTCACTGGGTGCTGGGTGTTGAAGGTGCTCTCTAGAGTGATTTATGTCTTTCTCAGAACTGATTGTGGGAAGGAGGTGTGGTTTCCCATTTTGCAAAGCGGGGTCAGATGAAGGGGCTGCCCAGTTGAGAGATGAGCAGAAAGGAGCCCAAATCTAGGTGACTCAGGCCAGCCAGCTCCTTGAGAATACAACATGTATTGGCGGCGACTCTTCCTGATGAGCGCTGGGGAGGGGTGTTGCCTCATTGTGCCCCTTCAGTAGATGAACCGGAGTTCACGTGGGCCTACATGTTCCTGACTCAGTCCCTGCTTGACACTCATTGTGCTTAGGGTGTGCAGGAAGCTTAGAGCGTGTACTACGCGTGTAGAAGACAGTTCCTGACGTTGTGGTGACCCAGCTCCAGGAGGTCCCCATACCTCTGGCCTCTGTGGGCACCTGCCCTCGTGTTTATGGATGCACACACACATTTTTTAAATTGTTAGGGTTTCACACAGGCAGCCAGCCACTAAGTTAGAAGTGGTGGTGGCTTGCCTGAAGCCTGCCTTGCCTTTTCTTTGTGACGAACACCTGAGATCCATTCTAAAGGAGAAAAGATTATTCTGGCTGAGTTTTGGAGACTCAAGTCCACTGTCAGTTGGGGCTGTGGAGACAACTGCTCACCTCAGGGCACTTGGGAAGCCAGGAAGAGCCTGGAATCCCATAATCCCCTCCAAGGATCCATCTGATGTTTTTAATCTTCCAGTTAGTCCAACTCATGGCAGGCTGTTCCTCCAAGCTGTGATGGTTCTGTTGAAAGGGCCCATGGGGTTACCAACCAAAGAACTGCAGAATTCTAGCTAGGGTTGTGAGGCAGAGGCCCAATATCAGATGTCTGTTTTTAAAAATGTTTGAAAAAAATCATTGAACTAATCTCTTCCTCCCTGAGTTCCAGATGGAGACAGGGCAAGGGGCTTATTCAGGCCCACAGCAGAGCTGCAGCTATGACCCAGGCCCTGGACATGGCCTGTTCCTTGGTGGAGAGAGCTGCTGCCTGGGGTGCTGGGAGGTCTGGAACCAGATCCGCCCAGAATCTGATCCCAGATTACTATGGGGCATTGTTTTGGTTAATTAAATCTCTGAACCACAAGGGAAAAAAATACATGTTACAAAAGTTGAGATGATGCATGGCCCCCATAGGCTACAGCTTGCCATGTTCCAGGTGCTCAGAAAGTGCCTGCCCGTATCATGTTTAATTCTGACTCTCCCATCTGTGCTGGTAGGTTCCTGGGCCCCCTGCCCAGTCCTGGAGGTTCAGTGCCTCACTCTTCCTCCCCCTGCTGCCAGGTGATCGTCTGGGGAGACTATGGCCGTATGGACCACAAGTGCTTCATGGGCATGGCCCAGATCATGCTGGACGAGCTGGACCTGAATGCCGCAGTCACCGGCTGGTACAAACTCTTCCCCACATCCTCTGTGGCCGACTCCACACTTGGATCCCTTACCAGGCGTCTGTCCCAGTCCTCTTTGGAGAGTGCCACCAGTCCCTCCCCCTCGTGCTCCTAAGGACCTCACTGAGAACCAGAGGCCAGGGGCTGGTCGGGGAAGGGAGCCTGCTGGCCTCACTGCCCCCTGTACATAGTCTCTGTGTCTTTCTGGACCCCTCGCCCTGCTGCATGCCCAGTGACCACTGGGCTTGTCCCAGCTGGCAGTGGAGACTGTAGTGTGTGTCCATGTATGTCCGTCTCTGTGTGTGTGTGTCCACATTATATCTGTCCATTTGTCTGGGTACAGTCAGTCCTGGTGACCACATGAACTGCAGTCCATGTCTCTGTATCTTGCTGGAAAGAATCCAAAGGAATGTCATGTGGCCATGTCTTGCCCCTGGAGTCCCCAGGGGTGGAAGTAGGGGATATGGCCACTGGTGGGCTTTGCTTAGCCCCGGCCTGGTTGTCGTCTTATGGTCTCCAGTTGGTTTTTTGTCCTGTCTTTTCTTTGCCTCTCCCAGTATTGTTCTTTTTTGAGGAATGTAGCATCCGTTGCAGCTGACCATACCTGGTTCCCTCTAGGAATTCAGTCTCTTCTCCCTACCCCAGCCATGCTGGTGGTCATCCCATTGAATGCACTCCACAGCATGTGGCATGCTCACTCAGAGCTCTACCCGCCCTCCCGGAAGACAGAGGCTGTCTGAGGAGGAGGGGCCTTGAGAGAAATGAGTTAGGGGTGCTGGCCAGACACACTAGGGGACTCTTCTCCCCTAGAGTGTGCTCCAGCATGCCAAAGGAGCTCCCCCAGGGGGCCCCAGGATGGCCTTCTTAGGCATCAAGGATGGACCTGTTCCCTTTTGGACTTATTCCTGAGGGAGCAGGCTTGGTAAGAGGTGTCATGGGTAGGGCTGCTTGCTGAAGGAAGGAGGGCTATGGCTGAATTATGTTGAGGCACTCACTGTCAAGAATCCTGTCTGACTTGGGGATTAGCTGCATGAAGCTGTTCTTCCAGGGTACTGCTTTCTTCGCTCATCTGTAGACACTAGTCCCCAGTTGAGGTTCTGGCACCCCAGGCCTCAGCCTCCTAGCTCCATGAGCAGCCTGGCTCTGCACTCGAGGGTGCCTCTGTCACCAGCTCTGTACCAGCAATACTCACCCCTCCACCTCCCTGCCTTTCTCGAGTGGTCCCCTGCTCCTCTGGGCAGTGGCCTGCATTTGCTTTACTACCCCCTTCCCTTGTCTGGTTGGGGCTTCTCCCAACCAATGAGAACCCTGTTGGAGGGCCTAGTGCCTGGGTTAGAGCCTGAGATAGCTGTTGTTACTCCTAAAGGCTAGCTCCACAATGCTGTATCCGTTCCTCCCCCTCTTTAGCTATAGGGTGGAATTGGAGGCTGCCTGGGAGATGGCAGAGCAGCCCTGTTCATATCCAGTAGGAAGGAGGTGCTGGGTAGAGGAAGGCTCTCTTTCTGCTTCTCTTCTAGCCCAGCTCCAAGTGTGGCCTTGCCTCTAGCCCAAGTACCTAGGCAGGGAGAGCTACCAGGGTAACTGAAAAATCCTTGGCATGTGTGTGAATTCCATTTGTACCAAAGCTGGGGTGCTTAAAGCCAGCCCAGCCCAACGGCCTCTCCATAGTCAAAGTCCTGCACCCTCCTTTCAAAGAAAGGTAGTAAAGAAGCCCCCACACAAACCGGGGGTGAGGGGGAGGATAGTGAACAGGACTGAGGATGTCTGTGCAGGCAGGTGAGAGAGGGAGGTGGTGGCCAACCCTGCTGGCTGGGGGGTATATGTATCTCCCATATCAGTAGACATGGGGCAAAAGCTCTGCCCTCCAAGCCTTGATGGACTGGGGGCAAGGAGGAAACTGGCTTGCAAAGGGCTGCTTTCATCTTGCTTGTGGTGTGTGCACCTGTAAAGCAGTTATCTCTGGATGGTGTGAAAGCCACCTGGAGCGGAGGACTGACAGCATAGGCCTTTGCTGATGTGGCACTAGTCACCTTCAGAAGTGGGAGCTGCCAGGAGAGGGGCTTCCAACCTTGCAGTTTCTCCTTCCGGAGGGTCAGCCCAGAGGATGTGCTAGAGCCAGAGGAAGGGTTGGTGCACTGAGAACTCATGCTGGCCTGCTTGCCCGTGGGCAGTGACTGTGAACTGCCTAGGAGGTGGGCACTTGGCTGTCCCACCCCTCTCACAGAAGGTAACCCCTGCCCCCAATTGATCTTGGCAAATTCCCTCTTTCTAACAGTAAATAAGTAATCCCACCTAGATTCTTGGCCGTAGATGTGGGTTGTGTAAGGCTGTACATGTATTAGAGAGGCTGGATTTAAAGGTCTGGATGCAGGGCTCCACTGGGATGCCATTCTAGAGATAGCTCTGTCCCAGAAGAGGAGTGTGACTCTTGCCTGGGCGGGAGCCATCTGCCCTTTGAGGAAAGGACGATGGGTCAAGAAGTAACTGGGTCCTTGTGAGTTCCCTTAGCAACAGGCCACCTCACATAACCCCGTGCCCCAGGTGGCAGGGGTCACAGGAGTGGAACTCAGTCAGTCATCCCATCTCCTGTAGACTGGCCAGATTCACGCCATGGCTGAGACAGGCAGGAGTAACCCTGCAGCAATGCTGGATTCTGGGCAGTGATGAATGACTCAGAGCATGTGTCTCTGTGTTTCTGCCCTGCCCGGCCTGTCCCACTTTCTGACAAGATGCCTTCCCTACAAGGAAGTCAGAGATGGGACTCTGATAGGAAACATTCTCTAGGAAATGGGCCAAGTCTTGAATTGACAAGGGGACATTTGGTCCTTTGGGGAAGAACCAGTTCCGAAGGCTCTCTTATTCAGTTTCTCCTCCCCCCAGCTTGACTGAAGATCACCTGTTCAGCAGGTCCCGGGCAATGCCAGTGTGCCATGGGGTGGAAGCAGAACCAAGGAAAGCTCTAGAGAGGCTGGGGTGGTGGTGCCTGGGTGGTCCTGCACTGGGGTCAAGCTAACTCTCCCAGGGGCTCGACCCCCAACCAGGGAAGCATGCCAGCTCTTCCTTTACTGCCAGCCTGGGGGAGACCAGCAGCCTCCCTTTTTTAAAGACAATTGAGCCCTCCCAGGGCATTTCTTTGGAAATGAAATGTAGCATAATCTCCGACTGTGTTCCCAGGAGCCCTGTCCTACCCAGGGGCTCCCACCGCAGGTTCCGCTTCTCCCGGGGACCCAGAGCTCCTCATACCTCATGTTCTCCATCACCCTTGGCCTAGGAAGCAGTGGCACCCCAGCGAGGCTGCTCTTCTGTGTTCTTCCGATTGCGTCCAGCACTGTGCAAACTCTTTAAGAAGTCTGCCTTTGACCAAGGTTGCTCTCCACCAGGTGGGGAGATGTGGTACTTCATGTGGGGCCTGAAGCTGGTCCAGCAGCATCTCTGTAGTGGCCACAGGGAGGTAGACAAGAAGAGGCCTGCTTCCCTAGCACCTCCTCCTCTCCTGTTCCTCAGTTGTCTCCAACGTCCTGACACATACAGACGTGCTTGTGAATCGGCACCCCCTCCTGCGTCGTCTTCCGCTGGATGATCAGCGAGGAGATGGAAACGTAGACTCCTTCCCTGCCTTCTCCCTCCAGTCTGCTTCTAGCCCAGGTCCAAAGAGGCTGGGGAGATCAGCTACCATCAGAGAGCAGGGGAGCCCCGTCCGATCAGGCGTGACATGATGGTGGCAGGATCGGCCTGGCCTGGCCTGGCTGGGAAAGGGTCATTTTGAGAGTGCCTGAGCATCTCAGAGCAATGTCAGTGATGCCAAAGAGAGCGACTTGGCCTCCTTGGGCACCAGCTCTGTCGGTGGAGCTGGACAGACACAGATCAGACGTTGGCATGCCCAAGGGAAGGTCCTTGTTCTCTGACAAAGGGCTTAATCTTTCCATGTAGCAAAGCAACTCCCCTCCCCTGACCCTGAGTGTGGGCTTCTGTGGGCCCAGCATGGCTGTGCCTGTAAGAAAAGCTCTGTGAATGAGAGACTTAGACTCCCTGGGGCCTGGTCTGTCTCAGCAGGTGCTCCTTGGACAACATTGCTTTGGAGAAACTGGCTCTGGCTGGACACTTGCCAGCAGCAACAGGGCCTTGGGCCTGCCAGGAAGTCCATACTGATGCCAGGAAGGGTCCCTGGACCTGAGAATACCAGGGACAACTGAGCATCTGCCCCATTAGCCAATGACCTGGACAGGGATGGCTGTTCTGTACCTTTTTTATTTTCCTCTCTTTTTGCCAGAAACTGTGACCTTGTGTGAGACTCCTCATGGGGCCTTGGCATCCTCATCTGTAAACTGGCGCATTAGCTAGCTGCTCCATGGCTCCCTCCAGGCTTTGGAAGTCTGTGACTTGATGTTGAGGGTGGTGAGAGGCCAGGTTCATCTCCCTTGGTTCTCATGCTGGGAGCAGGTCCTCATTTGGTCCTTGCTCAGATAATGCTCCTGACAAGAGAACCCCAGAGCCCAACAAACGTGGCTTCACCTCTTTGTGAGTTGTGTGTCCCACTCCCTTTCGCCACTCTCTGGTCTTGGTGAGAAAGGACTTTCTAAGGTACCGAAGTGTCACCACCTCAGTTGAATCCTAAGTAGGGCCATTCCCCATTCTGCTTCTAGATGACAGCCCAGGAAGAGTGGACACTCAGAGCCTTTTAAAGGCATTCTCTGATGGGACAAGAGAAGGAAAGGAACTTTCTTCCCAAATGTCTTCTCCCAAGCGTTCTCAGAAGATGGAGTGGCTGCTTCCTCAGGGAAAGCAGACCTGAGATTTCTAGCAACTCCCTTAGCATGGAAACTCACAGGAGGCAGGAACCCCTTTTTTAGACTTTCCAAATGTATCCTGCAAAGAGAGAAAGCGAGAGCTGTTAGGGACCGACAAGCACACTGTTTAAATAAGAAGAAATTAGCCTTTTATATCTGAGCTCTCCGCAGTTTCTGTGTGCAGCGTCCTTCCCATCGGTGGCTCCTGGATGGCAGGTGGACAGCTGGGAGGGAGTGCCAGCTGTCTCATGTGACGTCCTTGCCAATCCCCTTGAGGAGAAAATTCTTCACACGGCTTCTGCATGTACAGTATTTGGGCAGAAAAAAAATTAAAGTTCATTTGAAATTGGTTTCATGCGTGGCTTTCTGATGCTGTTTTGAATAATTAAAGAGAAGGGGGATGCTGCTGGCCGAGAGACAGAAGAGAGGTGTAAAGCTCATAAAAGGCATGACCCTGGGTCTCTGACCCCTGCCTGGGAGCTTAGTTGCTACAGCAATACTCCTGAGCCATGGAGTCAGACTGGCCACTTGGTTTCCCAGTGTGGACTCCCAGGGACCCTTGTTTACAGGCCCTCAAAGTTTTCTGTCTCCACAGACTCTACAGGGTACACCTCAATAGAGCGAGCAGGAAGGACAGGGCAAAGGCCACTCAGGTATAAGGCTGACTCCGCCACACCTGATAGAAACAGCGGACAGTAGTCAAGCTCTGGAGTTGGGGCTTGCAATAATCACTGACTTCAGCAGCACCCTTTGCCCTCCCTGTCTCTAAAAGATGTGAAAGTCCTAAATACAAACTGAATTCCAACAATTACTAAAATGTAGTACAACATGATTAAGCAGTGTTTATCATGAGCATGCAAGATGTATCATTATTATTAGAAAAATTCATCTTTGTAATTTACTATATTAATAGATTAAAGGAGAAAATGTGTTTATCCTAATACAGAAAAGACATAATAAAGAACTTCTAGCAAGCAGAAGGTGACTTTAATTTGATAATCATCATATATCAAAAAACAAAAGCAGGACTTAAGAGAGAATGGCTCACTGGTTAACAGTACCTAGGGCTCTTCCAGGGGACCAGGGTTCAGTTGCCAGCACTCACAACTGCCCCTAACTCCAGTTCCTGAGGTTCTGATGCCCTCTTCTGGCTTCTACCAGCTCTCTCTCACACACAGTACACACATAGACAAGTGGACATGTACACATACACAAATTTTAAAAGTATACAGTTGCTGGGTAATGTGGTCTGTCCCTATAATCTCAGCACTATAGAGGCAGAAGTAAGTGGCTCTGAGTTTGAGGCCAGCCTGTTTTATATAGGAAATTCGAGGTTATCCAGGGATACATAGACTGTTTCAAGAAGGAAATAAATAACACATTTAAGGGTGTGTGTGGCTACAGATGTGGTTGGAAAGGCCTCTGCAGGCATTACATGCATATAATGTACAATGCAAACATGCAGGCAAAACACCCATACCTATAAAATACAAATAAGTAAATTTCAAAAATATTAAAGAAGACACCTAGTATCTACCTCTGGATTCCCTGTATATGCTCAGATGCATGCACAGGTGTGCCCAGCATAACTATGTGAACACAAAGAATTTGACAATTCAAAACTTTTTTTTTGTTGTTTTTTGAGATAGGGTTTCTCTGTAGCTTTAGAGCCTGTCCTGGAACTAGCTCTTGTAGACCAGGCTGGCCTCAAACTCACAGAGATCCGCCTGCCTCTGCCTCCCGAGTGCTGGGATTAAAGGCATGCGCCACCACCGCCCAGCTCAAAACTCACTTATGATTCTTTAAAAAATATCTCAAAATTAAGAATACAAAGGAATGTCTTAAACCTCATAAAAGGAATACAAAGGAATGTTACTTTAAAAAAATATTTATTACGTATGCAGTATTTTGCCTGCATATATGCCTGCAGGCCAGAAGAGGGCACCAGATCTCATTATGGGTGGTTGTGAGCCACCATGTGGTTGCTGGGAATTGAACTCAGAACTTCTAGAATCACAGCCAGTACTCTTAACCTCTGAGCCATATCTCCAGCCCACAAAGGAATGTCCTTAGCCTCATGAAAAGAATTTATAAAAACCAAAAGTGTCAAAGCCACACATAGTTGACAGATTTCTGCAATCCATTTGAGGTACAGAGTCAGGAGGGTCAGGAGTTCCAAGCCAGCCTGGACTACATAAAAATAGCATTATCTGGTCTCAAAACTAAAATCAAGCAGGATGTCTGATCCAGCACTTGGGAGCCTTTGGCAGGAGGGTTGGGAGTTCAAAGACATCTTGGGCTACATGGTGGTTCTAGGCCAGCTCAAGCTACAGAGTGAGACCTTGTCTCAAAGCATCAACCTAAGGCCAACAAGATGGCTCAGTGGGTTAGGGTGCTTGCTGCTAAACCTGATGACTCAAGTTCAATCTGCAGGATCCAAGGATAAAACAGACCATAAATTGTCCTCTAACTTTCATATGTGTATGAAACATGTCCCCCAATAAATAAATAAATGGTTTGAATAAGAACAACCCCCATAGGATTATGTATTTGAATACTTAGTTCCCATTTAGTGAACTATTTAGGAAGGATTAGGAGATGTGGCCTTGGAGGAGGTGTGTCACCAGAGGTGGGCTTTGAGGTTTCTTTGTCTCTGTCTCTGTGTGTCTCTCTCTGTAGTGTCTGTGTGTCTTTGTATGTGTGTGTGTGTCTCTGTAGTGTCTGTGTGTCTTTGTATGTGTGTGTGTCTCTCTCTGTAGTGTCTGTGTGTCTTTGTATGTGTGTGTGTCTCTCTGTCTCTGTGTGCCCATCTCTCTCCATCTCTAACTCTCTCTCTTTTCCCTATCTCTCTGTCTTCCTCCCCCATCTCTCTGTCTCTCTCCCTTTCTCTCTCTCTCCTTCCCCTTCTCTTTCTCTGTCTCTCTGCAAACTGTTGTGGATCAGCTGTGAGCTCTCGGGTACTGCTCCAGCCATGCCTGTTTTATGGGTTGCTTTAGTCATGGTGTCTCCTCATAGCAATAGGACAGTAACGAAGACAAATACCAAAGCAAAACCTGCCACACTAGAGGCAACATGGTACACAACGCTGAAAACTGGATGCTCTCCAGAGATTAGAAAGAGAAATAAAAAGATATCTGTCCTTACTGTTTCTAGTCAACACTGTACCAGTAGGCCTTCAATTAAGACAATAGACAAACAAAAGGTCACAGGTTAGAGTAAAAGAAATAAAATTGCCTTATTTTGCAGATAGGATGATTGTGTAGACAGAAAATTCTACAGAAAAAAAATAACTCATAGTCATACATTTGTCAAGGATATAGGGCACAAGTTCATACAAACATCAATTTTACTATATTATACCCTATCAAAAATAATTTTAGAAAATGAAATTTAAGATCATTGTCTTTGCTTTGGATGTCTTTCTGTATGTTGTGAATATGTGTTACTCTCATTGGTTGATAAATAAAGCTGTTTTGGTCTATGGAAGGCAGGATAGAGCCAGGCTGGAGGGAATTCCAAGCAGAGATACAGAAGAAGAAGGGCAGAGTCTGGGAGATGCCATTCAGCCACCTAAGGAACAACATGCCAGAACACCACCGGTAAGCCACAGGCTATGTGGTGATACACAGATTAATATAAATGGGTTAATTTAAACATAAGAGCTAGCTAGTAATAAGCCTGAGCTATCAGCCAAACATTTATAATTAATGTTAAGCCTCAGAGTGGCTGTTCAAGAACTGGTGGGCAGGAAAGAAAGCTCCAATTATAGTCGTTTTGAGACAGGTCTTCCAATGTAGTTTAGGCTGGTCTGGAACTAAATATACAGATCAGGCTATCCTCAATCTTGTGATGATCCTCCTGCCTCTGCCTCCCAAGTGAGACAATGCTATTTTATAATCACATCTAATAAATTTTAGAAAATGGAAAGGGCGGTGAGATGGCTCAGTGGGTAAAGCACTTGCTGTGTGTGTCCAGTGGCCTGCGTGAGATCCCCAGACCTATGTGTCCTAGTTAGTGTTCCATCGCTGCGATAAACACAACCAGAAACAGCCTGGGGAGGAGAGGGGTGGTTTGGCTTAACTTCCCCATCCGTCCATCACTGAAGGAAGTTAGGAGAAGAGTAGAGGATGGACCCACAGAGGACTGTGGCTGGCTTACTGGCCATTTACTGGCTTGCTTCCTCTGACTTCTGCTTAGCTACTTTTCTTCTGTAGGCCAGGACCACCTGCCTGGGGATCACCACCAACAGTGGTCTGGCCCCTCCTACATTAGTTAACAATTACGGAATATCCCCCAGACACTCCCACAGGCTACTCTAATGGAGGCAGTTCCTCAGCTGAGATTCCCTCCTCCAAGGTGACTAGTTTGTGGCAAGCTAACAAAAACCTAATCAGAACTCTATAAAAAGTGAAAGGAGCGGGGTGGTGGTGATGCACACCTTTAATCCCAGCACTCGGGAGGCAGAGGCAGGTGGATCTCTGTGAGTTCAAGTCCAGCCTGGTCTACAGAGCTAGTTCCAGGACAGGCTCCAAAGCCACAGAGAAACCCTGTCTCGAAAATCCAAAAAAAAAAAAAAAAAAAAAGGGAAAGGCGAGAAATAGCTTCCAAAGTTGTCCTGTGACTTCCCTGTGTGCACCATGGCATGTTGGTGTGCCAACAGATCCATACACACATGCAATAATCACAGGATGTTTCTAAGAACTATGCACTGGAACATGACACTGATAAGAGAAATGTGTAATTTCTGAAAGGCACAGCATTATCAAGAAGCCAGTTGTGTGACTGGAGAGATGACTCAGCCCTTAAGAGCACTGACTGCTTTACCAGAGGTCCTGGGTTTGATTCCCAGCACCCATAACCATCTGTAACTCCAATGCTAGTGGATCAGATGGCCTCTGTGGGCATTGTACACACATGGCACCCAGGCATACATGCCAGTAAAACACCCATACATAAAATAAAAACAGATGGCTCTTTTTAAAAGAAGATGTCAGTTATCCTCAAATTTATCTCTAGGTTTGGTGTACTCTGGATAGAACTCTCAGGAGGATTTTGTAGAAACAGAAAGTTCAAAGGATCTTGAATAGCTGAAGCGATTCTGAAAAAGAATGCAGAATTTCTTTTTTAAATTAAATTTGTAATTTGTGTGTGTGTGATGGGTAGGCACCCATGCCACAGCATGTATGGAGCTATGAGGACAGCTTTGTAGAGTCAGGAACTCTCCTGACTTCATGTGGGGTCGTATTGGGTCGTCGGGCCTGGGTGGCATCTGAGGCCTCGCCCAGGCCCAGGAGAATGACAAGTTGGATAGGCCACTTGGCCTCAGCTGATGGCCATGACTGGGATTGTGCAGGAGGCAGAGCCTTGCTGCAGGAAGGTGGTGAGTTTATGTTAAAGCCCACCCTGTTTCCTGACCAGAACTATCTAACAAGCAGCTGTCAGTCCGCTTTCCCACCGTGTGCCCACCCCCTGCCATGCCCATTGCTGTGATGGACTATGGAAGTCCTCAACCAGAAACGAAAGTAAATCTTTCCTGACTGAAGTTGCTTCTTGCAGATCGTTTTCCTTTTAAATGTGTCTGAGTGTTTTACCTGGGTGTATTTCTGTGCACCGTGTGCTTACAGTACCCAAGGAGGCCAGAAGAGGGCACCAGAACTGCAGGGCTGGAATGCCAGAAGGTTGTGAACCACCATGTGGACACTGAGAACTGCAGCTGTGTCTGTCCTGTGGCTGATCACCCAGAGTTCTTCAGCCCTGAGCCATCCCTCCTGTCCTCTTCTGTCACGGCGGAAGAATGGTAGCTAACAGGGTCCTCATGCCGCAAGGCAGAGACTGTTCTAAGAAGAGATACAGGGTCGGTGGAAGAGTGAAGAAATCTATACAAGATCAGTTTTTGAGACTGATACAAGAAATATATATGAGATTGATTTTTGACAACGTTACCAAGTGATTCAGTTTTTGTTTGTTTTTCAACAAACGATGCTGCAAGTGTGAGAAGTTTGCCCACTGGATCCACAGAATGAGTCAGTCATGGGTGACAAGTACTTTTTAAAACTTCTATCTCTACCAGGTGGTGGCACACGCCTTTAATCCCAGCACTCGGGAGGTAGAGGCAGGCTGGTCTGCAGAGCGAGTTCCAGGACAGGTGGGGGCGGGTAAGGTAGAGAAACCGTGTCTTTAAAATCTAAATAAATAAATAAAAGAGAAGCGTCAAAATAGGCTAAAAGGTTTAAACAGACATGTTACAAAACCACACAGATAAGCAGCAAGCACAGAAGAGGATCCATGGCGTTCACCGTCTAGGAGTTGCATGCCCAAATCGCTGCTTAGAGAAAAGACCGATAGTGTCAGGCTTTGGTAGGACACAGAGCTGCATTTCTGAGAGATCCCTAAGATGGTGCAGCCACTTGGGGAAGCAGCTGGCAGTCCCCCACAGAGATGAGCTCTGTGAAGTGGGCCCCATCCCAGGACCCAGCGACCCCATTCCGCAATGTTTATCAGGACTGATGAAAACACACATCTTCCCAAAGGTGAGGACATTCAAGGCAGCTTCATTCATTAAAGCCCCAACTGGACACGGTATCAATCTCTGAACCTTCTGTTAGGGTTCAGTCCAAATATTGAACCCACATAGTAATTTGAAAGTGGGAAAGCTAAGTTTTTGTTTGATTTGGTTTGATTTTGGTTTTTCAAGATAGGGTTTCTCTATGTAACAGCTCTGGCTGTTCTGGAACTCACTTTGTAGACCAGGCTGGGCTTGACTCAGAAATCCGCCTGCCTCTGCCTCCTGAGTGCTGGGATTAAAGGCGTGCGCTATCACCACCAGTCAGCAAGTTTTTTTGTTGTTTTTTTTTTGTTTTGTTTGTTTTTTGGTTGTTTTGTTTTATTTGTTTGTTTTAAGACATGTTTTCACTATGTGAACCAGGCTAGCTTGGAACTCAATATGTAACTTAACCTGAAACCAGGGATACCACATCATATCCAACTTAATAGGGATATTTTAATGTAAAAAAGAAAATGATCAGTTTAGTCAGGTGTGGTGGCTCATGCCTGTAAGTCAAAAACTTGGAGATGGAGGCAGGAGAATCATGGTAAATTCAAGGCCAGCCTGGGCTACATGGTAAGACCCTGTCTCTAGAAAGATAACTGACAAAATAAAAATTTAGTATTGGAGCAGTTATGAAGCAAAAGGAACCGGAAGAGCCTGAGGTAGTTCAGTGGCAGAGCACTTGCCTAGCACATGCAAGGCCCTGAGTTCAATCCCCAGTCCTCTGCCCAAAATGATCTGATGACTGACTATCCTAAAGCTGAAGGAAGGTACCCAAAGAAACAAACTGGAAGGAGGGACTCTTTCCTAGAAGCTGAGATATAAACCTGTTGGGAAACATGTAAGTATGCTGGAAGCCTGGCTATGCCGCCTTGCACCTTTAATCCCAGCATTCAGGAGGATCTCCGATTCAAGGCCAGCCTGATCTACAGAGCAAGTTCCAAGACAGCCAAGGCTACACAGAGAAACCCTGTCTTGAAAAGCCAGAAGAAGGAGGAAGAAGAGGAAGAGGAAGAAGTAGTGGTAGTAGTAGTGGTGGTGACAGTACGCTAGGCCATCCAGATTGAACTTGGTAGCAGAAACACGCAAGTACAGGCAGGTGAAGCTAGCAGAAGTGCCCACGAGAGTCATGAACCAACTGGCAGATGGAGTGGTGCAAGGCCTGGTGCCCACAGGGAGGGATGGGGAGAATTCTGGAAACATCTTGCAGGAGCTGGTCAGCTGAAGCTGGGAGCTGATAGGCAGGAGTCAAGGGTGTCAGGGAGGGGCTGAGCAAGCCCTGAGATGGGCAGTGTCCTCAGCGGGGGTGCTGTCCAAGGTGGCTCTGGGCTAGAATCATTGTGTGGGTGTTAATGTGAGGGGTACTCGCAGCCAGGGCAGGACATTAATGGATATATCCCAGGCAGGTACTTCTGCTGTAGAGGAAGGAGAGTAAAACAAACTCCCTGCAACCAGGAAGGGAAAGTCGAGTTCCTGCCGCCCGTGATGGCTCTGCAGCACCATCTACTGACAAAACCTTATGCTCTCACTGAAAGAGCCCCTTAACGCAGCAATTCTCAATTCGTGGGTCGCGGCCCCTCTGGAGGTTAACCTAGCTTTCACAGGAGTCGCCTAAGACCATCAGAAAACCCAGATATTTACATCATGATTCATAACAGTAGCAAAATAACAGGAAGTAACAACAAAATAACTTTACAGGTGGGGGTCACCACAACATGGGAAACTGTATTAAGGGGCCATCACATTAGGAAGGGTGAGAACCCCTGCCTTAAACAAACCGTGCCACCATGGAGGAACAGATAATGGAGATAGACTGGGAGAAGAAGCAGATCAAGTGTGTAACTGCCATGTCTACCTATGAGTGTGTAATTGCCATGTCTACCCACGAGTGCATAACTGCCATGTCTACCTATGATTGTGTAATTGCCATGTCTACCCACGAGTGCGTAACTGCCATGTCTACCCAAGAGTGCGTAACTGCCATGTCTACCTATGAGTGTGTAATTGCCATGTCTACCTATGAGTGTGTAATTGCCATGTCTACCCACGAGTGCGTAACTGCCATGTCTACCTATGAGTGTGTAATTGCCATGTCTACCCACGAGTGCGTAACTGCCATGTCTACCCACGAGTGCGTAACTGCCATGTCTACCCACGAGTGCGTAACTGCCATGTCTACCTATGAGTGTGTAACTGCCATGTCTACCCACGAGTGCGTAACTGCCATGTCTACCCACGAGTGCAACGGGAAAAGCCACCTGTGGCTTATTGATTCAGGCAACTGTTTAACACTACTGCTTACAAGCAACACAAAGATGAACTGCCAAATAACAACAACAACAAAACCTGCAGGAAAGGAAAGACACAAGAAGCAGAGGCCATGAAGGAACACTGCTTACTGGCTTGCTCAGCCTTCTTTCTTAGACACTCCAGAATCACCTGCCCAGGGGTGGCACTGCCAAAGTGGGTTAGGCCCTCCCACATCAATCAGCAATCAAGAAAATGCACTACAGGCTAATCCAATGGAAGCATTTTCTCAGTTGAGGTTCCCTCTACCCAGATGACTAACTTGTCTCAAGTCGACCACACACACAAATAAATTAAAAAAAAAAAAACTTACCAGCACATTTAGCTATCACTAGTTAACAGTTTCCATAGTTTAGCCACAGACCTGGGTGGTGTAAGGGACAGTGACAAACAAAAACAAGCTGGTCAAGGCTAGATGTTGTGACGCACGTCTTTAATCCCAGCACTCAGGAGGCAGAGGCAGGTGGATCTCTGTGAGTTTGAGGTCAGCCAGGTCTACATAGGGAGTTTGATCAACCAGGGCCACATAGTGAGACTATTTCCAAGCAAACTTCCTGATCAAGCATGCAGGGAGGTTTCTGTGGGTGGGGAGGAGCAACCTGCCAAAGACAAGGAATCACTGAAGATTCCACTACCTTCCAAAAGTGAGTCACTTAGGACTGTCACATAAGAACAACGCCTGTGCCAATAATAACTATGTGAGCCAGTTGTAAAGAGGTTGCAGAAGTGTGGCAAGCAATTCTTTCATAAATAAAGCCTCACAATGGCTCACTAGCTGATGCCTCTTGTATGGGGATAGAATTGAGGCCCACAGTCTTGATTTTTTTAAATGTATATTTATTTGCCTCAAAACTTAATAGGTTGGTAAAGAATATCTTCCAGGATCTAGGAATGAAAATGTAGGCTAGTCCTAAAACTATCAGCCAGGTGTGGTGGGATGTGCCTTTGATCCCAGCACTCTGGAGAGAGAGACAGAGGCTCTGTGAGTTCAAGGCCAGCCAGGGCCACAGAGTGAGATCCTGTACCAATAATAATAATAGATAATAGTAATGATAATAATATCAGTCCCTGTGATTGAGCATGGTGGTGCAGACCTGTAATCCCAGCACTCTGGAGGTAGAGGCTGGAAGATCAGGAGTTCATTGCTATATTCAGCTGCATAAAAAGTTTGACCTAACCTGGGCTACTTAAGACCCTGTTTTTTAAAAAAAGAAATCATCCCCTCAACAAAAGCTTCATTTCTCTTATGGGTTTTATAAAAGCATCTCTTGTGGTTAGGGATGTAGCTCAATGGTAGAATGCTTGCCTAGGATATGCAAGGTCCTGGGTTTGATCCCCAGCCCTGCAAAATGGGGTGCATGAATGACTAACACTAGCAAACAAATACTGTCAATAAAAAGCCCCTCCCTTTCCTGGGTTTGAGACACGTCAAAGATCCAGAGGAATCTTACTGAACTGATCTTAGGGTGAATATGCATGAATGTTTTTTCATCCTAGTGAGAATGTTTTTATTGTGTATGATGGAAGATTAGACTGGCAGCCCACAATCTCATGCTCCCAATGCTGGGTACTATCTTGGAGACTGTTTTTTAATTATGTGTGAATAATTTGGCTGTGTCTCTAGCTGTGCATCACATGCTTTACCGGTGCCCTTGGAGCCAGAAGAGGGTAATGGACCCTTGGGAACTGGAGTTTAGGGCAGCTGTCAGATGCCATGTGAGTGCTGGGAATCAAACCTGGGTTCTCTGGAAGAGCACCCGCCAGTCTCTTAACTGCTGAGCCATCTCTCCAGCCACCTTAGAGATCTTTCTAAAAGTTTCTTTTTACATTTATGTATTTATTTGTGTGTATGGGGGGGTCAGCACATGTGCCACAGTGTGCGTGTGGAGGCTGGAGCTTGCTGGTCAGCCAGTGAGTTCCAGGCTCAGTAAGAGACCCTATCTCAGAATAAAATGGAGCAGGGTGTGGTTGTGCATGCCTTTAATCCCAGCACTCAGGAGACAGAGGCAGGTGGATCTCTGTGAGTTTGAGGTCAGCCTGGTCTACAAAATAAGTTCCTTGTCAGCCAGGGCTACATAGTAAAACTCCATCTTGAAATAAATAGCAAGATCTTGTCTCAAAAACAAACGAAAAACAATGGTATACAAATAGGCTAATACGTTCACCAGTGCAAAGGTGCCCAGCTTTACTCATTATTAGAGCACCATAAATCAAAACTACAGTGAAACACTGCTTCATACCTATGAAGATGGCCGCTATCAATGCACAGAAGATAAAAACATTCTAAGCCCTGAAAGAAATTGGAACTCTGGGAGAAGGAAGGTGGAGAGAGAGACCCCATGGAGCTGCTGCCGTGATAGACGTGATGAAACTTTGCTGGTAGGCCACGACCTCGTGGTGATGCACAGATTACTAGAAATGGGTTAAATTAAGATGTAAGAGTTAGCCAATAAGTTAGAGCTAATGGGCCAAGCAGTGTTTAAAAATAAAAAAAAAAGAAATTAGAACTCTGGCACCTTCTGGGTGGGAATTATTAAAAGGAAAAGAGTATGGCAGATAGGCTCTCAGAATATTAAGAATGGTATTACCATGGAGTCCAGCAATTCTTTTTCTGGGCAGATACTCAAAAGAATTGAAAGTACTACCATGCCCAAGATATGCATGCCCAAGTTCTACAGTAGAGTCGTTCACAATATATAAAACATGGACAAGATCCAAGTGTCCATCAGCAGGTAGTGAATACGCCAAGTGTGAGATATCCACAGAATAGAACACTGTTCAGTTGTGAAGCAGGAAGTTCTGACATTTGAGTGTGCAAATGAGATTTCAAGATGTTCTGTAAAGTGAAATAAGCAGTAACAAAAAGGCAAGCACAGCCGGGCGGCGGTGGCGCACGCCTTTAATCCCAGCACTCGGGCAGCAGAGGCAGGCAGATCTCTGTGAGTTCGAGACCAGCCTGGTCTACAAGAGCTAGTTCCAGGACTGGCTCCAAAGCTACACAGAGAAACCCTGTCTCGAAAAACCAAAAAAGAAAAGAAAAAAAAAGAGGCAAGTACAATGTGACTCCACTAAGTGAGATATTTAGAGCAAGCGGTTGCTAGGAGCTGTGAGGAGAGGGAACGGGGAGCGATGCTGTAGGGGGAGCTTCAGTTTCTGTGAGATGCAAAGGTTACAGACAGTTGCACAGCAGCGCCAGTGAACTGGACCCTGAAAATGATTAAGATGGCAGATTTGCCAAGCGATGGTGGCGCATGCCTTTAATCCTAGCACTTGGGAGGCAGACCTAGAAAGTAAAAAAAAGATGGTAGATCTTACACTATGTGAACTTCAACCATATTTTTAAAATGAATAAATATTTAAAATATTTTAAATTTTTAAAATTTTAAGATGAAGAAATATTTTTAAAATGAAGACAGCAATGCAGATAGACTAAGCAGTCATTTGCATGTATAGCCAGTGGTTCATCTGGAGCTAGGAAATACATGTCAAATAGTTCTTTGGGAAGTCTAAACACTTGCATTCTGTGACTTGTTTTGGCTTGGTTTTTTTGAAAGAGGGTCTTTATGTAGCCCAGGCTGGTTCCAGTTCAGTATGAAGCCAACAATGGCTTTGCATGTTTGGTCTTCCTGCCTCTGTCTCCCCAGTACAGACACCACAGTGCTTGGTTTTTCCATGATGCTGGGAACTGAACCCGGGGTTCCATGCATGGCTAAGCAGGCCTCTACCAACTGAGCTGCATCCCCACTCCCTCCTGTGGCTTCTCTAAGAGAGCAAAAATAAGCTGTTCTCTCTCCTGCTCCAGAGAAGGACACTGAGCTCACATGACTGCGTTAGCCAAGCTATGATAAAATGCTGAGAACACCGGTTGGAAAGGAGGAATGATTTGCTTTGGCCCTCAGTCCCAGATCTCTTGGCTCTGCTGCTTTGGAACCTCGGGTTAGGTGGCATAACTGGCAGAGAGCCCATGGCAGTCAGTAAGCAGAGAGGAAAGGGCTGGCTTCCCTCACATCCCCTCAAGGAAACCTGAGTGTCCAGGCAAAGGGAAGTTCTCTCACCCTACAGGAACCAGGTGAGTGTAGCTTTGTTAGAAGAGGGACCCCGACTCCCCACACAGGCTAAGTCAGCTCTTCCTTGGAATGCTGGTCATCCGAGGACAAGCTGGCAAGCTAATGATGACAGTGCTTATGCAGCCAAACACAATTCCTCTCTTCCTGTGGCGAGAGAGCAGTTCCTAAAAGGAACACTGAGGAACAAAAGGCAGCCTTTCTCTCTCCCGCTTCTGCTCCCTCCCTCCTCTCCTCATAAGTTTCAATAAACCTTGTGCCTGGCATGAAGCCTTTGGATGTTTTCTTTAGTTTCTCAGCATCCCTTCCTGCAGTCCTAGCTCAGCTGTGCTGTGGCAACAGCTCTCTCTGTCCCCCTACCCCTGTCACACCGTCAGTGGGTCGCTCCACTTCCCAGTAATGCCACAGGCTGGCAGCCGAGCTCTTCACTCAAGAGCCTTTAAGAAACATCTAAGATTCAGTCCATAAATGTGCGCGCACACATACACACACACACACACCTTTGTGGGTATGTTATAGAAGACTGATGCTTGTTGGGAAATCAAGTGTCTGAGTTCTCAGGACAGCGCGATCCTAACCCGTTTAAGGAACTCTCAGAAGGCTGCACAGACCCGATAACAGTGCACTCTGACTTTGAAGCAGAGACAGCTTTAGGAAGTCATTGAGTCCTTGCCTGTTGTGACCCCCCTCTCTGCAGTGAGTCACTGCCTGTGGTGACCCCCCTCTCTGTAGTGAGTCACTGCCTGTGGTGACCCCCCTTCTCTGCAGGCACAGTTAGCACCCTGTTCCCTTAAGAACCAGCACTTGTGGGGCAGTGGTGGCACACACCTTTAAACCCAGCACTCTGGAGGCAGAGGCAGGTGAATCCCTGTGAGTTTGAGGCCAGCCTGGTCTATAAGAGCTAAAACAAAAAACAAAAAAACCCAGCACTCACCACCATGAGATGCGTCCTCTTTGCCTTAGGCAGGTGAGAGCACCTTGAGAGACCATCTTAAGTACAATCTCTTAGCCTCCCCTGACCTACACTAGGATAGCTACGTGTTTCTCCACACATGCGCCAGAGCATATACATGCAGCTACTTGACTGAATAAATAAGTGCAAAAATAAAATTATTATATCTGCAATGAGTACTAACAATAAATTCTACCCTGACAGCTCCCACTAATGAGGAAGACAAAATAATAAGCAATTGGATCATATCCATAGTTCATGTTGCTTGGAACGAGAGGGACTGAAACTGGGGAGTGACGGAGAGAAGCAGGAGTCTGCAAGGGGGATATTTGACTGCGGTGAGATGTCAGGGTCTTAGCACGCACTTCACGCCAGATACGAGCCACTGGATCCAGACTATTTCTCGAGATTTCTGGAGCTAGCTGGTGGCTTACATGGTCTTGCTGGATTTCAGAGCCCCGGCAGCTGAAACCCACTGCCCATGCTGTCCCTTTTTCCCCTTTACTTGCAACCTTAGCTCAGGTGTGCATGGTCCCTGGAGGCAGCAGACCCAAGACAGAGCATGCAACTCTCTTTGGAATGTGTCCAGTCTATCTGCTGGCCATGGCTAGGGAAGATTCCTAAATGTCGTCACAAGACCTCAAGCGTTCCAAAACGGTGCAAGACGGAAGCTGTGGATTGCCAAGAACTGAAGTCCAAGCTACCTTGACCTGAATGAGGAACTTACATTAGCCACATCGGTGGCAGAGCAGGGGTGGGGTTGGGGGGTGCCTCAAGGGAGCACTGGTTTTCCTTTCAGGGTAAGCGGGCAGCCCCTCACAGTGGTGACAGAAAGTACACTGAGTGAGAGCTCCTTGGAGGGAGCAAGGGGACAGCAGGTGGATTTTAGAGCCACTGCAAGCAAAACCACAGGGGACTGAAGAAGGTGCAAATTTAGGGCTCTTCTGAACCTTTCTGAAGCTTGTAGAAACCAGAAGGCTAATATAGCCAAGTACAGACCAGCTGCTCAAAGCTAGCCCAAACGTGGCAAGACTTCAGCTACACTGCAGCAAGAATCCCTGGCAGATGTCACCTGGAAGGACAACCCCAGGTATCTCCCAATTGCTCAGAAGTTACCAAGCAGGTCAGAGTAGCCAGCCAGTGAGCCTGTCTCTACCCGTCTAAGGTTGGAATTCCAAGTGGCCGCTCCATTCCTGTTTTGTTTTAAACACAGGTTTGGGGATTGAGCTCAGATCCCTGTATTTGCAAGGCAAACACTTTACCAGCTGAGCCATTTCCTTAGCGCCTCTCATTTTGAGATAGGGTCTTACTGTGTAGCTCAGGCTGGCCCTAAACTCTAGATCCTCCTGAATGGCTGCTCCCAAGTGTGACACCCTGCCTGGCACTGTCATCATCACTTGTAGCAGAAACCAGTAGCGTCTGTCATGTTGGGGGTGGGGGGAAACTAAGCCCGATTTTCATCACTGGTGCCTCTCTGAACATGAAAAGACCAAGAAGAGGGAGAGGGTGGCCTGGAAACTTGCTGTCAGTGTTTGTTTCCCTTTGCGGCCTTTAAGAAACACTGTGGATTGGGGCAGGGCTGTAACTCTAGCTCAGTTGGTAGGATGCTTGCCTGGCATTCCATCGTGGCTTCCATCTCTACCACCACTATACAGGTGTGTGGTGGTGCACACCTGGAATCCCGAGGTCGTTGCAGTAGGATCAGAAGTTCAAAGTCATCCTGGGCTACACAGAAAGTTTGAGGCCAAACTGGGATACTCAAAGAACAAAAACTCGGGACTGGAGAGATGACTCGGCAGGTAAGAGCACTTGTTGCTCTTGCAGAGGATGTGGGTTTTGTTCCCAGCACGTGGTGGTGGCTCATAACCATCAGTAGCTTAAGTTTCAGGGAATCTGGGAACTTTGCCCTTTGCTGACCACTACAGGCATCAGGCATGTGCAGGATGCACAGACATACATGCAGGCAAAATAACCATACATATAAAAATTAAATCTAAAACAGTGTTAAAAAGCAAAAACATAAAAGCAGCCAAGTCTTGACTCTTTGTTACAGCTGCAGACTCTGGTTGCTGGGCATGAAGTTTATTAAACCTATTGCTACTAATGGGTATGTTTTGTATTTTCACTGCTGAAGGCAATGCCAAAATATTTTCATGTTCAATTAAAATGTGCAAATCTACCCACAAGATAGATTCTCAGGAACAGAATGTAGCTCAAAAGGCAAATATATCTACAGTCTCGGTGGATTTTATCAGGTTCCCCTCCGTAGCAGCTGCTCTGTTTTGTTCCTCTCCCTCCCAGGAACATAGGAGAATACTTGTGTCTACAGAGCCTTGCGAACAGTGGATTTTAAACTGTTCACGGTTTTGCTTCTCCGAGAGGTAGGAACTACACCTTGGTATCCCCACCAACCCCCTTTTATTTCCTTGGATTTTCAGACCAGGTCTTGCTGTGCAGTCCTGACTGGCCTGGATCTTGTTATATAGACCAGACTAATCTCTGTTGGGCACATAGCATGAAGGTCCTTGTGCCCACAGATCTCCAGAGAAACCAGGAATGTTAAGCACACAGGATTGTCTTTCCAATGGGAAGATGAAAAGCCTGTTCTTCCACCCAGAAGGCTGAGAACTGGACACTGATTAACAGCCTGGTGTTCTGTGTTATCTTTTGGGCCCGGACCATATCAAGCTCTTACAACCAAGACTGGAGGTGACTGATAATCTAAATGACCCTGATAGCCAGAGGCTTCCCCCAAGCTCCAAAACCAGGACCAGAGATGGCTATCAGCCCAAATGGCCTCTACTATCTGTATGACTGAGACCAGGACAGCCCTTTAGGCCCTTAAGCTAGAACAGGTGGCCTATCTCTAGAATGTCTTGGAGGGAATGACCTGTACCCTGAGTTGAGTTTCAGTGTAATTATGATTTCTTGTGAAAGGGGGATTGTATTTTTTTTTTCAAATCATACTGGGCTTAAAAACATCTGGAATAAACCACCCGCTATTAGACTCCCTGAAGTCTGGCCCAGGTTGACTAGGTCAATCTGCACTGGGTTTTCATTCTTATCTCTTTGCAGGGTTCACTTCCCTGTGTGATACCTGCAAGGACCCCCCTCAGGCCTCAAACTCAGAGATGGTCCTGGCTTTGTTGCAATTAAAAGCACACTACCTCACCTGGCCTTGTTTTCTATTTGATTGGCATTTTTTGTTATGAGACAGGTTGAGCACCTGTCCGTACATTTAAAAGTCATTTCTGTTTACCTGTGAAATCTCTCCACACTTTCAGTGATTGTCTTCTATGTGCATAGCCATGCACCTCCCCAACCCCCATATAAGCCCTGTGGCTAAAATCCCTTCCCGTGGTGAGACGCAACCCCCTCCCCCCCACACACACCGAGTAAACCCTGTAGCTAAAATCCCTTCCCAAGGTGAGTTGCAGACAAGGCCTACCCTTTCTCCTGAGACCCCTACGACAAACTGAGGCACAATTCTACCAAAGTTCACTCTGGGAAACCTATCAGTTTATATGGGGCTTAATTACAGAGCAGAGGTGAGGGGATACTTACAGAAGTGTGGGTGCTCTTCCCCCAGATGTCTGCACTGGAAAGCCTTTACCCTGCAGCTACACGGAGCCCTCTTGCCTGGTCTTCCAGCCTGTATACACTCCAGCCCCTTCCGGAGGCCAGGTGCCATTAAGTTGCATACAGCAAGTGGTAGGGAGCTGGCAGGATACTCAGGTGGGGGTCTTGTGGCCCTCCCTACCCCTCCATGAGGCGATGTGAACAGTCATTGAACCCAGCTGCTATAACTCTTTGCAAGTGTGAGCAGCTGAACTCCCCAAGATTGCAATGGTTTGGCTCAGAGAATAATCAGTCACAACAACCTCACATCACAAGAGCACATGGAAAATAAGATAAGACAAAAGTTATTCATGTATTAGTTGGTTTGGTTTTTTTTTTTTTTTTTTTTTTTTTTTTTTTTTTTTTTTTTTTTTTTTTTTTTTTTTTTT
>PVIU01012607.1:0-15137 GCA_004026605.1 Ondatra zibethicus | reverse complement strand
TAGGTGTAAGATGGAATCTCAGAGATGTTTTGATTTGCATTTCTCTGATGACTAAGGATGTTGAACATTTCCTTAAGTGTCTTTCAGCCATTTTAGATTCCTCTGTTGAGAGTTCTCTGTTTAGGTATGTACTCCTTTTTTTTTTTATTGGATTATGTGATCTTTTGGTGTTCAATTTCTTGAGTTCTGTGTATATTTTGGAGATCAGACTTCTGTTTGATGTGGGGTTAGTGAAGATCTTTTCCCATTCTGTAGGCTGTCGTTTTGTCTGTTGACCATGTCCTTTGCTTTACAGAAGCTTTTCAGTTTCAGGAGGTCCCATATATTAATTGTTTCTCTCAGTATCTGTGCTGCTGGGGTTCTATTTAGGAAGTGGTTCCCTGTGCCAATGTGTTCAAGTGTACTTCCCACTTTCTCTTCTATAAGGTTCAGTGTGGCTGGCTTTATGTTGAGGTCTTGGATCCATTTGGACTTGAGTTTTGTGCATGGTAATAGATATGGGTCTATTTTCATTCTTCTACATGTTGATATCCAGTTATGCCAGCACTTGTTGAATATGCTTTCTTTTTTTTTAAAGATTTATTTATTTATTATGTGTACAGCATTCCTTCCATGTGTGCCCGCATGCCAGAAGGGCGCGCCAGATCTCATTACAGATGGCTGTGAGCCACCATGTGGTTACTGGGAATTGAACTCAGGACCTCTGGAAGAGCAGTCAGTGCTCTTAACCACTGAGCCATCTCTCCAGCCCCCTATGCTTTCTTTTTTCCATTTGATATTTTTTGCTTCCTTGTCAAAGATCAGGTGTTTGAAGATGTGTGGATTGATATCCGGGTCTTCTATTTGGTTCCATTGGTCCTCCTGTCTGTTCTTATGCCAATACCAGGCTGTTTTCAGTACTGTAGCTCTGTAGTAGAGTTTGAAGTCAGGGATTGTGATGCTTCCAGAAGTTCTTTTATTGTACAGGATTGTTTTGGCTATCCTGGGTTTTTTGCTTTTCCATATGAAGTTGAGTACCGCTCTTTCAAGGTCTTTGAAGAATTTTGCTGGGATTTTGATGGGAATTGTGTTGAATCTGTAATAGTTATTTTATTTTTAAACAAGAAAAGGGGGTTGAGGCAAAAGTAACACTTTCCAGGGATGAAGGTGTGGTACTTACCTCCCATGTACAAGTCTCTAAGTTTGACCCTCAGCGTTATTTTTTTAAGTCCCCAACAAAAAAACACCTTGAAAATGTCTTCACATCATTACTTCTGTTTTAGTTAGGGTTTTTATTGCTATGAAGAGACCCCATGACCACAGCAACTTTTATAAAGGGAACATTCAATTGTAGTGGTGGCTTACAGTTCAGAGGTTCAGTCCATTATCATCACGGTGGGACATGGCAGTGTACAGGCAGACACGGTGCTGGAGAGGTAGCTGAGAGTTCTACGTCTTATGGAGGCAACAGGAAGTGGTCTATCACATTAAACAGTATCTTGAGCATATAGGAGACCTCAAAGCCCACCCCCGCAGTGACATGCTTCCTCCAACAAGGCCATACCTACTCCAGTAAGCCCAAACTCCTAATAGTGCCACTCCTTTTGGGGGTATTTTCTTTCAAACCACTGCAGCTTACAATATGAAAATAGTATCAACAACTGAACTGTCCATTTATAGGTTGTTTTTATTTATTCTGTGTGCATGATGTATGTGCATATATGTGTGCATATAAGTGTGTGAGTGCAGGTGAACACATGTCATATGTGTGCAGGTCAGAGGACAATGTCATGTTTCAGACTTCACTTTTTACTTTTTTTATTTTTGAGACAGAAGATCTTGTCTACCACTGTGTATGCCAGGCTTGCTGGCCCACAAGTGTTCATGGATTCTGTCTCCACCTCCCATCTCATTGGAGGAGCAATGGTTAAAGATGTGCATGCACTACTGTGCCTAGACTTACATGGATTCTGGGGATTCAAACCCAGGTCCTCATAATTACACACCAAGCATTTTCCCCACTAAGCCATATCTCTAGCCTAAGGGTTGCTTTGTTTTGTTTTTACAATTTAGTCAAAGGGCAGACTAAGTATTATCTAAAAGGTTGTAGATCAAGCTGGTCAGATGGTTCCTTGGGTAAAGGCACTTGCCATGCAAACCTGACAACCCAAGTCCAATTTCCAGGATACATATGAACATTGAAGGAAATACCTGACTCCACAAAGTTGTTCTGACCTCCACACCCATGCCGTGGCATGCACACAATCATAATAGAATAAAATACTGTATTGTTGGAGGAGGTCCGCTTGTTGGTTCCTGGCCGCTTAGCCCCAAAATAATCACACAGAAACTGTATTATTTAAATCACTGTTTGGTCCATTAGCTCTAGCTTCTTATTGGCTAACTCTTACATATTAATTTAACCAATTGCCATTAATCTGTGTATCACCACGTGGCAGTGGCTTACTGGCAACGTTTCAGCATGTCTGTCTCTGGTGGAGGCTCCGTGGCTTCTCTCCTGACTCCTTCTTTCTCCCAGCATTCAGTTTAGTTTTCCCCACCTACCTTTTTTCTGCCCTGCTATACCAAAGCAGTTTCTTTATTCATTAATGGTAATCACAGCATACAGAGGGAAATACCACATCACTGTATACTTTCAGGTCTGTCCAACCTGCTGCCCAAAGGCTGCATGTACCTGCAGATATCTGTGAATACAACCCAAAACAAAGCCATAAACCTACTTAAAATGTTATGAGATCTGTGATTTGAGGTTTTTGTAACGTGGGATTGGAGAGATGGCTAAGTGGTTAAGAGCACTGGCTTCTCTTTCCAGAGGTCCTGATTTTAATTCTCAGCACCAATGTGGTGGCGCACAACCATCGATGGTGGGATCTGATGCCATCTTCTGGCATGTAGGCAAACATCCACATCCACACAGAACACTGTATACATAACAAATAAATAAATCTTTTTTAAAAAAGATTTTTGTCCCAGCACTCGGGAGGCAGAGGTAGACAGATCTCTGTGAGTTCGAGGCCAGCCTGGTCTACAGAGCGAGTTCCAGGATAGGCACCAAAAGCTACAGAGAAACTCTGTCTCGAAAAACAAAACAAAACAAAAAAAACAACAACAACAACAAAAAGATTTTTGTAACTTGATTGTGAAGTTGTCAAGTGTGAACATTGTAGATGTCAATATCATGTTGCAACATCAAAAGGCTGAACATGTTTGAATCAAGAATTCTCTCATTAGGGCAGGATGTGATAGCATGTACCTTTAATCCCAGCACTCAGGGAGGCAGAGGCAGGTGGCCAGCCTGATCTACATAGTGAGTTCCAGGACAATCAGTGCTACATAATGAGACTCTGTCTTAAAAAACAAAAACAAAAAAACATTCAGGCTATCTGTATAAGATACACATGAAGCTTAAATGAATTTGATGTTTAGAGATTAGCACCATTCCCAGTGTATCTGTATAGATCCAGGTAAGTCCAAAATCAGACAAAATCAGAAATGTTAAACTCTTCTGGAGTCAGCAGAATCTATACAGCCCCAAAGATGAGTAAGA
The DNA here is from genome assembly GCA_004026605.1 of Ondatra zibethicus. Classification (NCBI taxonomy): domain Eukaryota; kingdom Metazoa; phylum Chordata; class Mammalia; order Rodentia; family Cricetidae; genus Ondatra; species Ondatra zibethicus. The sequence goes on along the minus strand of PVIU01012607.1, from coordinate 11,590 downwards.
AAAACTGGAGCATAACGTTAAAGAGCATAGGCATTGCCACTGGACAGCTGTGGGCTGGAGTCTACTCCTTGTGAACACCAGGTGGTTGGCGGAGTAATTTAACCCTTTTAAGTCTCAGGTTTTTATCTCACACAGTGCTTAGCACAATGCCTGGCCCCACTGGCTATTACTCAGTAGGTGGGGAGAATCATCATTACTTTTCCAGTCTCCAAGTGTGTGTGTGTTCATGTACAGCTCAAAAAGGTCTTCAGAGGTAATCTATTCCCTTACTTGTGTGTGTACATGTGGCATATGCATGTATGTACATATATATACATATATCTACCGATAGGTGCACACTATGTGTGAGGAGGCCAGAGGTTAACATCAGGTGTCCTTCTCTATCACTATTTTTTTTGAGACAGGGTCTCTTGCTAAACCTGGAACTTGCCAATTAGGCTAGACTGATTGATCACAAAGCTTCAGTGACCTGCCTGTCTCTACCCAGTCAGTACTAATCAGTCTCCTACCCACTGCACCTGCTTTTAAATGCATGCTAGCTACTGAACTCAGGTTCTCATGCTTCATAGTAGGCACTTGACCAAATGAACTATTTTTCCAACTCCAAGGTTACCTACCTTATCTCTTATTATAATGCTTAATCTTTTTTTTAAACTTATATTCATCTAGTGTGTACAGAGATCAGGACATTTGGTTCTCTTTCCACTATGTAGGTATGAGAAATTGGTTCTTTCTACTATGCAGGTATGAGGAATTGGACACACACACACCATCCATCAACTTTTACAAATTCTCCAACATCGTCTCTAGCATATCCTTAATTCCCAGGTGATAGCCATTCAGTTTGTTTCTCCCACTTTTTGGTGATGTTTGAGATAAGGGTTCCTCTGTTTTATGGTACACTGAAAATGTGTTCCCTTTAAATAGACAAATGGTGTTCAAGGTACCTTGAAGAAAGAGCAGGTTCTATAGACAGGTGATAGGCAAATTCCAGGGGAAAGTAGGTTCATATTCTGGCCACCCAGGGACTTCCAGTGTCAGCTAACAGGAAAGATGTGTGCATTTCCGGGGACAAAGGCAGAGCTCATGCTTACAGCCTTTTCCTGGGGGTGGGGCTATAAGGTAATGTTTTTGCTATGGAAACTATGTAGATTAAATTCACCTGGAGCCAGACCGTAATTTAATGTCAGGGAAAGCATAGCTAGTTCTCCTTTGTCCAGCTAGGGTTTGCTCTCCCAACCCCAATGCATGTTAATCCTTCCAGCAGTGGCCTGTCAACTCTAGGAGGTGAGGTCTCCTGTCTTCAGGCTGAGACCTGGCCTCCTAGAGTGACGAATGTCTTACTGAGACAGACTATAATCTAACTTTCCCATTACATTTCCCTTAAAATGTTTGTTTTCTGCTATATGAAAAAGGAAGTCTTGGTGCATGTAATCTTTTTGCATTTACCCTTTCACCTAGTGTTGCTAAGATTCTTGCAGTGTTACATACCATTGTGGCTCATGTTTCGGTTGATATACATCACTTCACTCACCTGGTGGTGGGCACCGGGATAGTTTCTAGGCTTCTGTATTTGTGAAAGTATTTTTTTCATATTTCCTGTTGCATACATATGAATTTCCCTTGACATATGCCCAGGAATGATACTGCTAGATTGTATAATGTATGAATACTGTTATTTCATATATATTTTTCATCTAATGTTTTCACTTCTATGATCTCTTCTTGCATCAGCTGAGACTAATTATGCTTAAATCCGTGGCCTGCTTGCTCTATTAGCCCTATTTCTAAAATGTTGATGCATTATCTTTTTTTTTTTAAGATTTATTTATTATGTATACAACATTCTGCCTCCATGTATGCCTGCACGCCAGAAGAGGGCACCAGATTTCATTACAGATGGTTGTGAGCCACCACGTGGTTGCTGGGAATTGAACTCAGGACCTCTGGAAGAGCAGGCAGTGCTCTTATCCTCTGAGCTATCTCTCCAGCCCCTTGATGCATGATCTTAAAGGACTGTGACACTACACAATTATGTATAGTACAGTGGTCATCTTCAAAGGACTGAGATCAGCAAACAAGCAAACATCAATTCAGCAGTTCTAGAGAGCATTTCATTTTTATTATGAAAAATGTAAAAAAAAAATTCATCAAGAAAAAAATAAAAAATGTCAGAACCCAAATAATTTTCTTGAGAAAACAGTGATCAGTGAGGGACACCCTTGCTGCAGACATGACACACATCTGTCTTCTCTGCAATTCCTCTCAGAGCACCAAGGTCACCATAACCCCAATCTCTCCATTCATTCCCGATCCTTGGACCTGGGTTGGAATGTTATTAAAGGTCAGGGGACAGAAAAATAAAATCCTTATCCACAAAACCCAACTGAGAGACCGACTTTCACACTGGAGTATTAAGAACGGAAACAGTCAAAGCCAAGCTGAGAGACCGATCCTTTCACACGATAGTATTAAGAGCAGACACGATCAACATTTCTCAAAGCGTAACTTTCATTCATTTCAACTTCTTGGCTTTGGGCTCCAGTGAAGAGCTGAGCGCTGCACGGCCCCTCCTCCACTCACAGATGTCTACATAGTCACAGGTCCGACACTTCCACGCCTCTTCCACATCAACACCTTGAGGAGCTCGGTGGCCCATCCAGTAGGCCACATAATGCTGCACTTGGCTTTTCACTTCTTTCTCGTCAAAGGCTACAATCTCTGTGCCCAATACAGAGGCAGTCTCTTGATGGATGTACTCGAGTTTTAGCGTATCAATAGCTGGGAGATCAGACAGTGTAAGAGACAAGAAAACCAGTTCCATGAGGTCACTCAAAGATTTCACAGAGAAGCCTCCTTGCCGGGCATGCCTCAGCACTGAAGGCCCTAGTGGCGTGTCTAGACACAATTTTGTATGGTGGATTAGGCTTGCAGGAATCACTTTTCCTTGTACCATGGCATCAAAGATATATTTGTATAGGCTAACTTGAAAATAGTCTTTTTTTTTCTGAGCTGATGGAGGGAGCACTGGGCGTCTTCGTGTCTTGAGTTCGGTGAGCTCCAGTTCCCCCTTGGCTGTGTAGTGCAACTCATCAATCACTCCAACAAGAAATACTCCCTCCACTTCCCCAAACACAGGAAACTCTCTGATGTGCCCTTCTGACTGAAGGGTAGGAATCATTGACAGTATGTTCAGAAACTTGATTGCCCAAGCGTCTTCTTTAGTGGTGATGGGGATAGTCACAAGATCATGAAGTTCTAGCTCTTTTGCTAGGTGGATGCTAGCACCAGTGTCCAAAACAGCTGTCTTCTCAGGTGTCAAGACAGCAGGAAGTTCCTTTCCATACACCACTTGCAATTCACACCAGTTCTGAGCACACAGGTCAGTGACATATAAGTATTTCAGCTGGAATCTCTCCATGGGTGACGAGACATCCAGTCCATTTCTCCCGGTCTTTAAGCTTACAGGTTTATCATCCTTTCCAGGGAGTTCAGAAGAAGGACCAGGCATCTTCCAGGTCCAGAAACTCCACCAACTCCGAGTCACTCAAGTCTGAGAACCCTGAGGCTTCTGCCGACGCTGTCTCCTCTTCCCCAGTCTCAGCCATGGTACAGTTCTAGACTGAACAAGGAGGGACCTACATAACGTACCAAACACCATCAAAGACTTGTACATTCCTATGAGACTAAAAGAATCATGATATTGATTGACTAATTTATCCATTCATTTCAGTAGTGGGAACTGAATCCAGGGCCTTATGTGTGCTAGGCAAATGCTCTACTCCTAAACTACATCCCCAGCCCTAAGGAGCCAATTTACTTATGACTCATTAGTAAATAAAAGGAGTTACACACAGGTACACTTTATAAGATGAGTCTTTGTATTCATGTTCCACCACCCACGTTGATTTTTTTGTTTTCACTTCTACCGATAGAATCCTGAACACCACACAAGGTAATTAAGTGATGTGCCACTGACAGCAGAACCATCTTGAGAGTAGAACTATTTTTGTTTTATTCATGGGTCTGCCACTAACATATCGTGGATGAGTTTAGGCAAATCTTATTTTTCTTGGCCTTGATTTCACTGAGGTTTGCCTATTTTACTTCAAAACTCTACAGATTTGGAATATTATTTCACTATCTTTAATGACTATAGGTCTTGAGACATATTAATGATGAGAAAAAGCTCTTAGTGAATTTTAACTTACCCTTACTAGCCATGAGTGGCAGGGCATGCCTGTATTCCCTGCACTTAGGAGATGGAAGTAGGAGAAGATCTCACAATTACATAGCCGAGTTGTGTTTGAGTCTTGCTTGGGCTACATTAGACAATATCTCAGAACAATAGCAAAAAAAAAAAAAAAGAAAGAAAACAACACACACACAAATTACCCTTATGACCTTATAAATGATCTTTTTTATACAAACTGGTGTTAGCCACTACACTAGTGCTTGCCACTAATTTTTTTTCCTCTCTCAAAAGAAATTATCTTATGATGAAAAAGGCCTACTATTACCCGGATGGTGGTGGCACACGCCTTTAATCCCAGCACTCAGAAGGCAGAGGCAGGTGGATCTCTATGAGTTTGAGGCCAGCCTGGTCTGCAAGAGTGAGTTCCAGCCAGGCGGCGGTGGCACACGCCTTTAATCCCAGCACTCGGGAGGCAGAGGCTGGCGGATCTCTGTGAGTTTCAGACCAGCCTGGTCTACAAGAGCTAGTTCCAGGACAGGCTCCAAAGCCACAGAGAAACCCTGTCTCGAAAAACCAAAAAAAAAAAAAAAAAGTGAGTTCCAGCCCGTGTTGTTACAGAGAAACCCTGTCTAGAAAAAACAAAACGAAACTAATAAATATTTATTAATATCTATATTAAATATTTAATATATGTGAACATACATGTTTAAAAGTGCATAGGTATAGCTAGAAATTATTAGGTGAAAAAGAATGAGATGTTCAGAAAACACCAGGTCAGTATCAAGAGTCCACAGATTTTGAAACTAATCCTGAAAAACCCAGTAGAATCTCCTAGTATGTTACTTGTTTCTTGAATGATCCTGGGCACGTTAAATAAAGTTCTGATGCTACCGGCACATCTTTAGAACATAGAATTGGTAGGCTAATCCTTCTGTATCTACTCGGCTAAAACACAGTGCACATAAACGTGGCTTTCCTTCCCCTTTCAAAGGCAGTGATGAGTCTATGTATCTGTTCGCTCTGAAAAACCCTAACTTTTGGAGAGCAGGAGCTCCTACTCACCTGGGCCTTGGTGGATTCCCTCCTCAGGGAAGGGCGTGTCGTCTGACCACGCCCTCATCTTACGGTGTTTCTACTTGAGTGACACTGCAGGGTCAGATGCCTACCATAACTCCTAGCACTGGCCTCTCCAGGGCAAGGTCTCCGTAACTTCCCATTCCCCAGAAGCAGCCACCTGCTGCAACGCCTGCACTTGGCGCTCAGTCCCAGCGGCAGCCCGAGGTCGGAGGCCCTGCCTCGCTGATGGGTGCCGGCCGCCTGCCACTGCCTTTATCCTCCGCGTCCTGACTCGTCCCGGGCCTTCCACGCGGGCAGACGTGTGCTTCCCACTCAGACCCTGAGCCCCTGTCCCTCGGGTGTGCCACACGCGCCCTCAACGTACTGAGTCCACACGTCAGGGGTAGGATCGAGCCAGGCTCAAAATACATAGGCCAGGAGGCACGGTTCGAGAGGCGCGGTACCCGTCCACTTGACCACCGTCCCAGAATTCCTGGTGGCGGCCCAAGGACCGCCCCTTTCCGGAGCTATTCCCCCCCCCTCCGATCTCGCGAGACTAGGGCTGCGCGGTGTCTAAAGCCGGCTACACTTGTATGCACTGCAGTATCTAATGCCCTTTAGCCCCGGAGGCTCTAGCTGTCACTGTCCCGTCTCTTGCGACCGCCAGCCCGATGAGAGGAAGCGGCGGTCACCTCGCTGTCCCCAGTGCTGCTGACTTTTGACACCCTTGGACCCCGAATCCGGATCTTAGCATCTGGCACCAGCTTTCCCAGTTAAGGAACCATTACGAACTCAAACTTCAAAGACGCTGTGCCTTTTTTTTTTTTTTTTAAATCCCTTTTATTGGCCTTCCATTGGGATACTCCTGCCTCTGCTTTTTCGGTGCTGGGATTACAAGCATTGTAGCCCTATGCCCAGATTCTTTCTTTAAGATTTTCTTTTTAAGTGTTTGTTTTTATGGGTATGGATATTTTGCCTGCAGGTATCTGCACCACGTGCCTGCCTGGCGCCCCGTAGAAGCCAGAAGAGGGGGTCGGATCTCCTGGAACTAGCGTTAGAGGTTTGAGAGCCACATGGGCGCTTGGAAACAAACCCTGATCCTCTGCAAGAGCAGCTAGTGCTCTTAACCTCTGAGCCATCCCTTCAGCTCCAGTTGTTTCTATTTTTGAGAAATACTTTCCAGCCCGTGGTGACTGATACCTAAAATCTCAGCACTGAAATTTTAGACTTGAGTCTAAACTCCTAAAGGTAAAGGTCTGGCTTTTTGGTTCATTTAGTAATTCAGTCAAGAATTCAAGGGTTCACCAGAAACACAGATTTGAAATATATATGTGTGTGTATATATACATACACATACATATATGTATATAGTGTATTATATTGTTCTCTGTGGAAGGACGAAGGGATGCCAAACATGGGCAGAAAAAGAGGAAACTGCCCAGATTAGGACTAAAACCAATGAAATGCTCAACATCACAGGAGCAAAGATAAAGAGAGACGCTTGCTTCTCCCTTTGGTATTCTTGAAGCAATGGATTCAGAGAAATTAATTTCCCAAAATCTCATGCTGGAGGAAGAGAAATGCTATCCAGAGATTTGCCTTCTAGGAGACTTCACATGGTCCTTATAACTTGTCAAACCACTCTGCAGGAAACACAGCTGAGACGATGGGCAGGACCATCCCTTGACCAGAACAGCTTAGTTATGCATCCCTCTTGGCCTGTATTTAAACCTCAACTTCAACTGGGTGCTGGTGCACACCTTTAATCCCAGCACTCAGAAAGCAGAGGCAGGTGGATCTCTTGAGTTCAAGGCCAGCCTGGTCTACAGGATGAGTTCCAGGACAGGCAGAGCTACACAGAGAAACCCTGTCTCCATAAATAAATAAATAAGCAAGCAAACCTAAACCACGTTAGGACCCCAAAGGTGGTCTTGGGAATCATTAGACCTCTGTTTGTTCCTCTTTCTAAAGTGACCTCATTGCATTAATCCTCTTTCTCTGCTTCTTTAAGGGAATATGAAAGGTGAGTGGCTGAGCTTAGCCTGATAATGCTAAAAAAATCCAGTAATATGACTGGATATTTGGGGACCACAAAATCTTTATGACAAAACCGAAATGTGTTTCGACGGAAACAGTACCAATGGTTGTGCACTTACATAAGATGATCTCTTTGTCACTTAATCAAAAACAACCAAGGGATTCTAAGCGATAACAATGGAGTGTGTGTTTTAGTATGCCACTGTAGCAGCATATGGAATACAGATTTGCTGGAGCAGTGGTTTTCAACCTTAATGCTGCGACCCTTTAATACAACTCTTCATGGTGTGACCCCCAACCCTAAAATTATTTTCACTGTTACTTCATAACTGCAGTTTTGCTACTGTTATGAATTGCAAATGTATCTGATGTGACCCCTGTAAGAGGATCATTAGACACCCAAAGGGGACGAAACCTGCAGGTTGAGAACTGTGCTGTAAGAAGATGAGCAGACGACGAACAGTTAGGAAGGGCTAAGAACTTGAAGGCTGACTTTGACTAGAGAGCAGGTAAACTGAGGCTGTCCTGGAACAGTGCTTTGTGACTAACTGGAGGAGAAGAGCAGGTTTGAGCTGGAGAGTTAGATCGACGGTGGCACAGCTTTCTGAGTCAAGGAATGCAGGCTTTACTGAAAAGATAGTAAAAGGTTTCAACATGTTGAGTTTGAAGCAATTATAGAATAATCAATATCCACACTGAACATATTTTAGAGCTCAGGAGAGTTCTAGGATGGAGATGGAAACTGAAGAAATGTAAAATGGAAGTGAGATCAATTAAACCAAATGAATGGGCACAGAAGAGAATGCTAAGAGCTATGGGGGAAAACACATCTGTCATCAGGAGAGACATGACTGTGTGGTAAACAGTAACCAAGTAGGTCCTGGCAACAGGCCAAGCCAAGGGGCAGCTCTAGCAAGTGTCCAACCTCAGGGGCTACACCCACTCTAGGATAGTTAAGAATTAAGCTCAAGGGCTGAAGAGATGGCTCAGTGGTTAAGAGCACCGGCTGCTCTTCCAGAGGTCCGGAGTTCAATTCCCATCAACCACATGGTGGCTCACAACCATCTGTAATGGGATCTGGCACCCTCTTCTGGTGTGAGGGCATACATGCAGGCAGAATGTTGTATACATAATAAATAAATATTAAAAAAAAAAGAATTAAGCTCAACACAAAGCTGTAGTTACTTTGAGATCTTCTAAGCTCAATTTCAAGGTTAACACTTTTGAAAATTGCCTGGTGTATGTGTGCATGTCTGAGTCTTGGTTTGTGAATTTAAATGCAGTACTTAGAGGTATTAGATACCCCTGGAATTGGAGTTACATGCAGTTCTGAGTGGCCTGAGGGGAATGCTAGGAGCCAAACTTGGGTCCTCTGCAGGGGCAATATATAACAGCTGAGCCATCTCTCCAGCCCTATTGCACGGTTGAGTGTGAATTTCATGTGGCAATGTCAAGCTTGGACTTCTCTGCAAACAACAAAAGGCCGCCTGGGAAGAAATAGCTATACTCAGCAGGTGCTTGAGTTGAGCCTCAAGAGGCAGAGGCTTGTAATCTCAACTGCTGAGAACGCTAAGGTAGTAGCACCATGAGTTCAGGGCCAGCCTGGGTAACTTAGTGAGTCCAGTTCCAAAAAAAAAGAAAAAAAAAAGGTAGAGGACTGAGGAAGTAACTTAGCTGGCAGAGTGACTGTCAAGCACACAAAGCTCTGAGCTTAGCACGCAACAGTGCATAAACAAGGTGTGTTAATCCCTGACCTTGAGAGACAGAGGCAAGAGGATCCTAAATTCAAGATCATTCTTGAGGCCAGCCTTGGGGAAGACAGATTGTCTCAAAAAAGAAAAAAAAAAAGTTGATGATGTTGCTTAGTGGTGGCACCTGCCAATCATGCCTGATGCCCTAGATTTAATTCAGCATGGAAAATCAATAAATTAATTCTTCAGAAGAGCACAGGTTTTTAAAAAGCTGGTGTAAGAAGCTTGGAGAAAGGATGCGCGAAACTGTGACTGGAGTACAAGGACGTGAGCACTGCTTGAACGTCAGTGTGTGCCACAGCACGTGTGGAGACCAGAGGGCGGCTCGTGGCGGCCAGTTCTCTCACACCACATGGATCCCAAGGATCAAAATCAGGAAGGCTACCATGCTTGGGGCAAATGCCTTTACCTGCTGAGCCACCTCCCCAGCCCAGGTAGTAACATTCTAAACAATAGTTCCCAAATACTAATCTGTAAAACAATGGGTCCATAAAGAAATAATTTATTACTCGATCATGAAATGAGAAAAAATAATTCTTAATTTTTCATAATGCTGAATTTATCATTTTGCATGTCACACAGTAGTAGTAATCAATGTAGTGTTTATTTACGCTATTTGCAAAATCAAAAGTTGCCATTGTCATTATCAATTTCTTAAATTTGAGTCCTGAGATTTTAAAGCTTAGCATCACCAATTCAGAGCTGCCTTTTGTCCTCGTGTCCTGTACCAATCTTTAAACATCCTCTCGAAGAGAGTTCCTCTTGTGGATTTTATGGTGTCGGCTTAGCGACGAATTATAGCTGAAGGACTTTCCGCACTCACGACATTCGTAAGGTTTCTCTCCAGTGTGATGTCTCTGGTGTTTCTTAAAGGATGAATCGTGCCTGTAGGCCTTCCCACAACGGTTACACTCATAGGCTTTCACTCCTGTATGAACAGTTTTATGGTTGCTAAGGTGTATCCTCTGCCTAAAGGCTTTCCCACATTCCTTACATTTGTAGGGCCTCTCTCCAGTGTGGATGCGCTGGTGGTGTGTGAGATACGCTCTATGGCTGAACGTTTTACAGCACGAAGTGCACGCATAGGGCTTCTCCCCGGTGTGAATCCTTATGTGCTCACTGAGGTGCCTAATCTGTCGGAAAGTTTTCCCACACTCGTTGCAGCTGAAGGGTTTCTCCCCAGAATGCGTCCTCAAGTGTTGGACCAGGCTGATGTTCTGGCTGAAGGCTTTCTGACATTTATCACAGACGAACGGTTTCTCTCCAGTGTGAGTTCTATGATGCTGGTTGAGCGATGAGCGATGGCGGAAGGCTTTGCCGCACTCCTCACATGCGAAGGGCTTCTCACCAGTGTGGATTCGCTGGTGGGTATTAAGGGATGCGCTCTGACTAAAGGCCCTTCCACATTCCTTACATCTGAAGGGCTTCTCGCCAGTGTGAATTCTCATGTGCTCTGTAAGGTGAATGGGTTGTTTGAACATTTTTTCACATATATTACATCCATACATTCTGGCTCCTACGCAGCTCATTGGATCGCTAGTTGAATCTAACTTATATTTGTTCCTCCGCCTAGCTGGGTTGTATTTATGGTGTTTCTGTTCTAAAATAACACTGGCACTCTCAAGGTTTTCCCCGAATTTATTCGCTTCTTGGTGTCCCTTTTTGTGGGTCAAAATGGCTCGCCTCTCACCTTTCCTATGGGTTTCCTGGCGCCTTTTTAGTGTACCATCGTAGCTGGAGGCTTTTCTCAATGTTGGACGAATGGTATTATTCTCTATGAACCTTTCCGTCATGACACCATGACAGAACTTCAGGGCAATGTCATTCTCTGCAGCTGACTCCTTGGTTTCTGGTTTCCTTGTCCCATCTGAAAGACATGAAAGGAAAAAAGGAATGCAAATAACTCCTTCATAAGATCAACCACTGGGGCTGGAGAGACGGCTCAGCAGTTAAGAGCACTGGCTGATCTTCCAGAGGTCCTGCGTTCAATTCCCAGCACCCACATGGTGGCTCACAACCATCTGTAAGTAGATCTGGTGAGCATGAAGACAGAACACTCATATACATGAAATATGTGAGTAAATAAATTTTTAAAAAACCCAACCACTGTGTTACAGGATAGAGATTTAGACAACAGTACAGAAAGCGGCATGAGATTTTTACTGTATTTAGATATAGTTATGTGGTGTAGGAGGGTCCTTCTGTATTTGGATATAGATATAATTTACATTGGTATAAATTTTGCTTTATTGATATAAATTTAAGGTCAATTTTGTTATATATATGTATTTTTGATCTTGATTAAGGTATTGTGATTGTGTAGTTCACTTAAAAATGTAATGTATAATTAGAAAATATAGGTTGTTAATAGATAATCATTGATATAGTCAAGCTTGTAGTCATGTTAGTTAGATTTTCTAGATATATAGAGGTATATTTCAGTTAGATAGACATTCTTCATATCTTTCAAAGATGACAGAACATGGCATTTAAATATTTTAATAACTTAGGACTTTTCATGACAATGAGACACGTCTGCTCCTGGCAGCAC
>PVIU01012606.1:0-59207 GCA_004026605.1 Ondatra zibethicus | reverse complement strand
AATCAGCGCTAGTGAAAGAAATATGCCCTGGCTCCAAAATAAGAGCCAAAAGGCTAAAAAGGACCAGTGAAAGAAACACAGTTCAGCCCTGAAATCAGAGCCATCTCTACCCCTGATCAACTAAACTAACCAATTCCCGAGCGGGAAAACAAACCAACCATTGATCAGAAAAACTTCTCCCTGGGAAAACTCTCCTTTTCCACCCCCATAGAGGCAGCCACTCTTCTGGACTTTTCCTTCCCAAATAAATATCTTTTTCAAGAGTCTTAGGTATAGAGATATCCCTTATGGGGGCTGAGCAAGGCAGAGCAGAAAAAGTAACAACTTTTCACTGGAGCTAGAGAAGATTGCTATACTTCTGGAAGGGCTTCCCCTTTAGCAGAGTGTAGCAGAATCTGCTCTGTTAGGACATTCCTTTAGGGGAACTGAGCAGAGCTTAGCTGTGGCAGAACTCTAGGAGAGGCGCAGCACTGCTACATCCTGCTGGGAGACCACCCCATACTGCACCCCAGCTACAGATAGCCTGACTTCCCTCCAGGGCTGAGCTGTCCTTTTGTGGCTTCAGCCTCCAGACCTATGCTATTGTGGCTTTAGGTGGCCTGGCTTCCTGACAAGTCAGGACACCTTCCCTCCAGGCCTGAGCTGTCATATTGTGGCCCTACCCTCCAGAGCTGTCCTTTTGTGGCTCTAGATATAGCCTGGCTTCCTGGTAAGTCAGGTTATCTTTGCAGCTTGTTTACAATAAGGATATACTTTAAAAACCTATACTCCTCCAAAGTGGAAAATCTAAAAGAATTGGACAATTTTCTCAGTAGGTACCATTTAGCAACGTTAAATCAATATCAGAAAAAAACATTTAAATAAATCTGTAACCCTTAGTGAAATAGAAGCTACCACTAAAAATGCAAACTAAAAAATTTTAGCAGAATTCTACCAGACTTTCAAAGAAGACTTACCACCAATACTTCTCAAATTATTCCCCAAAATATAGACAGAAAGAACCTTATCAAATTCATTTTATGAGTCCAAGTTACCCCGATACCTAAACCACATAAAGACTCAACTCAGAAAGAGAATCACAAGCCAATTTCCTTGTGAGCATAGAGGTAAACATACTGAATGAAATACTTGCAAACTAAATCTAAGTACACAACCAAAGGATCATCCACCATCATCCCACCTGCTTTCTATCAGAGATACAGGAGTGCTTCATTCTATGAAAATCAATAACTATGACCCATACATAAACAAATTGAAAGAAAAAACACAGGATCATTTCATTAGACACAGAAAAACCTTTTGACAAAATCCAACAATCCTTCATGATAAAAAGTCTTGGAGAGATCAGGGATAAAAGGGATGTATCTAAACATAATAAAAGCACTTTACAGCAATCCTATAGCCAACATCAAATTAAATGGAGTGAAAGTCAAAGAAATTCCACTAAAATCAGGAACAAGACATGACTGTCCACTCTCCCCAAATCTATTTAATATAATACTGGAACTCTTAGCTAGAGCAATAAGACAACTGAAGATCATGGTGATACAAATTAGAAAGGAAGAAGCCAAATTATCATTATTTGCAGATGATATGATAGTATACATGAGTGACTCTACAAATTACACCAGGGAATGTGTACCTCTGATAACACTTTCAGAAAAGTAGCTGGATACAAGATTAACTTAAAAAAATCAATAATCCTTCTAAATACAAATGACAAATGGACTGAGAAGGAAATCAAGGAAATAACACCCTTCACAATAGCCACAAATAATATAAACTATTTGGGGGTAACTCTAACCAAGCAGGAGAAGAACCTGTATGATAAAAACTTCAAGTCTTTAAAGAAAGAAATTGAAGAAGATATCAGAATATGAAATCCCATGCTCCTGGACTGGTAGGACTAACATAATAAAAATGGCCATCCTACCAAAAGCAGTCTACAGATTCAATGCAGACCCTATCAAAATTGCAACACATTTTTTTTTACAGACTTTGAGAGGACAATTCTCAACTTCACATGGAAAGACAAAATCCCAAGAGAGTTAAGACAGTCCTAAACAATAGAAGAACTCCTGGAAGTCTCACCATCCCTGATTTTAAGTTGTATTGCAGAGCGACAGTAATAAAAAATTGCATGACATTGGCATAAAAATAGACACATTTATCAGTTGGATCAAATTGAAGACCCAGACATAAATTCACATACACAGAGACTTGATTTTTGATAAAGAAGTCAGAAATGCATACTGGATAGAAAACAACATCTTCAACAAATGATGCTGGTGAAGCTGGATGTCTGCATATAGAAGAATGCAAATAGATCCATATTTACCACGCTGCACAAAAGTTATGACCAAGTGTATCAAATACCTCACTCAATATAAAACTAGATATACTGAACATGATAGAAGAGAAAGTAGGGAATAGTCTTGAGTACATTGGCAGACGAGATATCTTTCTAAGCAGAACACCAACAGTACAGATACTAAGATCAACAATTAATAAATACTGAAAAGCTTCTGTAAGGCAAAAGACACTATCCAGAGGACAAAACAGCAGCCTAAAGAATGGGAAAAGATTTTCACCAACCCCACATCTGACAGAACACTGATCTCCAAAATAAATAAAGAACTAAATAAACTATATTTCAAAAAACCAAGAAGTCTAATTAAAAATGGGATAGAGATCTAAAGACATAATTCTCAATAGAGGAAATTCCAGTGGTCTAGAAACACTTAATGAAGTGTTCAACATCTTTAGCCATCAGGTAAATGCAAATCTAAATGACTCCAAGATTCCATTTTGCACCTGTCAGAATGTCTAAGATCAGTATTGTAAGTGGCAGTTCATGCTGGAGGGGATGTGGAATCAGGGAAACACCCCATTGTTGGTGAGAGTGAAAACTTGTACACTCACTTTTGAAATCAATATGGTGGTTCCTCAAAAAGTTGGAAATCAACCTACCTCAAGATCCAGCTATACCATTTCTAAGCATATACCCAAAGGACTCTTCATCCTACCACAAGGGCATATATATTAGACCTGTTAGTTTATTTTTAAAGTGACTTTTGAATGTGAGAATAAATGGTCTTTGACTCTTCTACCTGTTTGGGGGACTCTTTTCCTTCTGTTGGGTTGCTGTTTTCAACTTCAATATAATAGTTTTGCTTCATCTTATTATATTTTATTTTGTCACGCTTGGTTGTTATGTCTTAGGAACCGGTTATTTTCTATTAAGAGACAGAAAGGGAGTGGGCCTGGAGGGAAGGGAGGTGAGAAGGAAATGGGAATAGAGGAAAGGAACAGTATAATCAGGATATAGTGTATATGAAAAGAATCTATTTTCAATAAAAGGAAATGAAAAGAAAGTTGTGTGTGTGTATGTATGCACATGAACATGTGTACACATTGATATGTGTATGTAGGTGTTTGGGAATGTGTGCACACACATATGGAGGCCAGAGCGGATAGTCTAATCACTCTTCACCTAATTTTTAGAGATAAGGTTTCTCATGGAAACTTGAACTTACTATTTGGCTTTACAGACATCCAATTGTCTCTCTCTCCCTTCCTTTTGCTGAGATTACACGTGTGTGTCAGTATTTCAGTTCTTTATGTGCTTGGGATCCAAAAGGAGTCCATCACACTTGCACACCAAGCACCTTACTGCCAGAGTCATCTCCATAACTTCTGAAGGCAGTTTTAATTTATATTTCTCTGATGGCTAAGAATACACTACTTTCAGAAACATTTATTTGGCTATTTTTATTTATTATTTTGAGAAATATCTGTTTGATTCATTAGTTCATTTATTGATTGGAAACTGGATTTTGTTTTGTTTTAGTTGTTGCGGTTCTGTCTGTCATCTAGAGCTATTAACCTCCTGTCTTATGTTTGGTTGGCCACAGTGTTACTGAATTCAGTAGTTTGTCTCCTCACTGGTGATCATTTCCTTTCTGTGCAGGAGGTTTAAAATTTCTCATAGTTACATTGAGGTTGTTTCCTGTGTCATCTCCTTCCTTTTCAGCAAGTTCTTGTGTACGTCTCTGTCTTAAAGTGTTTCTCTTTTACACTTTAAACATCTTGGGTCTTATGTTAAGGTACTTGACCCACTGTGAATTGCTTTTGGTGTAGGATGAAAGATATGAATCTAGTTTTAAACTTCTGCCTGTCCATACCCTGCTTTCCCATCAACGTTTGTTGAACAAACATTTTCCAGTGTATGTTTGTCAAATACTGAGTGGCTGTAGCTGTGTGGGTTTATTTCTGAGTCTTGCCATGTTATCCTTGTCAGTATGTACCTTCTGGATAATTTAAAATTGGGTATTTATTATAAGACGTTCTCGCCCGGAGTCGCCGCGGTTTCCTGCTTCAACAGCGCTTGAATGGAACCCGGTGCTCGAACCCTCCGACCCCAGCCGGCTGCTCCAAGCCAGAAACCTCTGCAACCTCGACTCTCCGCCACTCCAGCGTCGCCACCACGCCTGGCCGCCATGGCCACCGGGTCTCCCTTGCAAGTGCATCAGAACTATCACCAGGATTCGGAGGCTGCCATCAACTGCCAGATCAACCTGGAACTGTATGCCTCCTACGTCTATCTGTCTATGTCTTGCTACTTTGACCGGGATGATGTGGCTCTGAGGAACTTTGCCAAATACTTCCTCCACCAATCTCGTGAAGAGAGGGAACACGCTGAGAAACTGATGAAGCTGCAGAACGAACCAGGCAGCCGAATCTTCCTGCAGGATGTCAAGAAACCAGACCATGATGACTGGGAGAACCGGCTGAATGCAATGGAGTGTGCACTGCACCTGGAAAAGAGTGTGAATCAGTCACTACTGGAACTGCACAAACTGGCTACTGACAAAAATGACCCCCACTTGTGTGACTTCATTGAGACGCATTACCTGAATGAGCAGGTGAAATCCATCAAGGAACTGGGTGTCCACGTGACCAACTTGTACAAGATGGGAGCCCCTGAAGCTGGCATGGCAGAATATCTGTTTGACAAGCACACCCTGGGACACAGTAATCAGAGCTAAGCTGACTTCCCCAAAGCCACAAGCGACTTTACTGGTCACTGAGGCAGTGCATGCATGTCGGTCTGCCTTTATCTTTTCTATAAGTCGCATCAAAACATCCACTTAAGTTCTTTCATTTGTACCATTTCTTTAAAGAATTTTGGTACCCAAAAAAAAATGGGTATTATACCTTCAGAATTGTTCTTTCTGATTAGAATTACTGTGGTTATCCGGGGCCTTTTATATTTCCACGTGAATTTTAGGGCTCTTTTCTTCTTTTATGGAGAAGGTCACTAGAATTTTGATGGGAATTGTGCTGAATCTATCAGTGCTCTGGTGTGATAGCTGTTTCACATTATTAACTCCATCAGCCAATGAGCACAAAAGACCTTCCTAACTTCCACTTTCTTCTTTGACACTTTCATGCTAACGTTTCTTCACCTCCTTGGTAAGATTTATTCCTGGTGTTTTAAAAATGAAGTTATGAATAGGCTATATATTTTTTACCAATTCATTTTTCTACACATTTGTTAATGTTATGTAGAAGCTTGAGGGTTTTTTTGTTGTTGTTGATTTAGTTAGCTTGATTAATGATTAATCAGATTTAAGAGTCTTTTTTGGGGGTGGTCTTTAAGGTTTTTAAAGTATTGGATCAAATTATCTGCAAATGAGGACAGTATGACTTCTTTCTTTCCTGTTTGTACCTTTAGTTTTCTACTCCTTGTCTTACCTCTCAAGCTAAGACATTTTTTGACAGTATTGAGTGGTATTAAGAATGCTCACATCTCATTCCATATTTTTCCAGCTAAGTATAATGTTGATTGTAGGTTTGTCATATGCAGGCTTTATCATGTTGAGATATGATACTATTTCTAGTTATCTAATACTTATAGCAGGCTTTCTTTTGGTTCTCCAATCAGATCCCAAATAAAGACATGGAGACTTAACATTAATTTTGATAAGTGCTTGGCCTTATTTTATGCTCATCTCATTAGCTTTGTAACTTATGTTAACCTACTTGTCTTCATTGATGTCTTGTCTTTGGTTTTTTTCCCCTTTCTTTCATTCTGTGTGTCCTACTTTCACTGCTTCCTGTGTCTGGCTGGCTGGCCTTAGGCATCTCCCTCTCTTTCTCTTTCATTCTCTCTTCTTTTTCTCCAGAGCCTAGATTCCCTTCCTCCTTATTCTCTCTGCATGCCAGAGAGAAATTCCTATCTACCCTATTCCTCCACTGTCCAGCTATTGACTATCCAGTTTTTTAATTAGACAAATAAAGTGCCTTAGGTAGGCAAGGTGAAACAGTAACACATTTTCACATAATTAACAAATGCAACGTAAACAAAACAGCAAGCCTTTACATAGCTAAAGCAATATTCTGCAACATAAACAAATGAAACGTATCTTTACATAGTTAAACAAATGCAGCATAAACAAATATAGCACATCTTTGTCTAGTTAAAGTAATATTCCACAATAAATACTTTTATTTTGAAGAGTTGTTGAGCTTTGTAAAATGCATTTTCTATGGGTGGGTGGTAGTGGTGCATACCTTTAATCCCAGCACTTGGGAGGCAGAGGCAGGTGGATTTAATCTCAGCACTCCAGAGGCAGAGGCAGGTGGATCCCTGTGAGTTTGAGGCCACCCAGGTCTATAAGAGCTAGTTTCAGGACAGCTAGAACTGTTAACAGAGAAACCCTGTCTTTAAAAACAAAAGCAAAAACAAACAACAAACAAAAAACCAAAAAGAAAAATGAAAAGAAATTATGTTATGTTTGCAAAATCGTTTTATATATTTGATTTGTGGTGAATTAACCTTGTACTCTGGGATGAAACCAGTTTGGTTGTGATTTATGATATTCTTTTTTTATGATGGGTGCAGTGAACTTTATTGACAGTATTCAAGAGAGAAGATACCCTTAAGTCCCTCGCCTTCTCTTGGGCATCTAGGATGGAAACTGAGGTGAGATGATCAGTGTTCTGATCTGAACTGGGTTAGAGACTCCTCATCAGTGCAGGCCCTCTCTCTTGCTCTCATATTCTTACTGGGGTGGATGGTCCAGGACATCTTACCCCTTGGAGGCCAATTAGGCCATGAAGTCCACCACCCTGTCGCTGTAGCCATATTCATTGTCATACCAGGAAATGAACTTTGTAAAGTTGTCATTGAGAGCAATGCCAGCCCCAGCAACAAAGGTGGAAAGAGTAGGTGTCACTCTTAAAGTCACAGGAGGCAACCTGGTCCTCAACGTAGCCCAGAAATCCTTTAGTGGGTCCTCTGATACCTTCTTGATGTCATGGTACTTGGCAGTTTTCTCCAGTCATCATGTCAGATCCACAATGGACAGGTTAGGGTTAGGAATATGGAAGGCCATGCCAGCAGCTTTTTGTTCAGTTCTGGGATGACCTTCCCCACAGCCTTCATAGCACCACTGGATGTAGGAATGATGCTCTGGGCAGCCCATGGCCATCACACCACAGTTTCCCAGAGGGGTCATTCACAGTCTTCTGGGTGGCAATTATGGCATGGACTATGCCAAAGTTGTCATGGATGACATTGGTCAAGGGGGCTAAGAAGTTGGTGCAGAAGGCACCTGCTGACAATCTTGAGTGAGCTGTCATATCTCATGTTTCACACCCATCACAATCATGGGGCACCAGTAGAAGGGGTAGAGATGATAACTATTTTTGGCTTCACCATTCAAGTGGGCTCCAGCCTTCTCCAGGGTGGTGAAGGCACAATAAGACTCCACAACATTCTTGGCACCAATATGACTACATTTGATTTTAGCGGGATCTCACTCCTAGAAGATAGTGATGGGCTTCCCATTGATGATGTGTTGCCTGTTCTCAGCCTTGCTGTGCCATGGCACTTGTTGTGAATAGAGTCATTCTGGAGCACGCAGACCATGTAGTTGAGGTCAAAGAAGGGGGCCATTGGGGGCAACAATATCCAGTTTGCCAGAGTTGAAGGAGCCCTGGTAACCATGTGCATGCTATGGCCCAATTGGTTTACTTCAACCTTTGCCACCATGTCTCAGGGTACCATAAATGAGAAGATGCAAATGTCTCTGGAACTGAGAGAGCCTTATGATATTCTTAATATGTTCTAGAGTGCATTTTGCAATAATTTGTTGAGGAGCATTGGCTGTTATTTGGAGAAAATTAACATATAATTTCCTTTTATTAGCTGTTTCCTTACCTTATTTTTGGTCTCATAGTAAGTCTATGTATTGTTCCTTTAGGCTCCATGGCATTAATTTTTGTTTAATTTTTATTATTTCCTGACATCACCTACATTTGAGTTGGTTTGTTTTTATACCTTGGGGTGCAGCATTAGGCTATTTACTTGAAATTTATCTTTTTAACATTTTAAATTATTAATTTATTTGTGAATATACTGTTATGAAGTTCCTGATCCCATTCACAGTACAGTGTTTATGGGTGTTTGTATGTGTGTTCGTTTGTGTGATAACAGGAATTATTTCAGTTCCCTTTCTATTTGTTAAACCATTATTTGTGGCCTACAATGTGCTCAGTTTTCGATAAAACTCTGTCGGCTGCTGTCTTAGTTTGAGTTTTTATTGCTGTTAAGAGACTATGACCACAGCAACTCTTATAAAGGAAAGCATTTAATTGAGGGGGCTTCAGTTTCAGAGGTTCAGTTCATTATCATCATGGCAGGGAGCATGGTAGCATGCAGGCAGATATGGTATTGGAGAAATAGCTGAGAGTCCTGCACCTTGCATGCAATAGAAAGTCAACTCAGACCCTGGGCAGTATCCTGAGCATAGGAAACCTCAAAGTCTACCCCATAGTGACACACTTCCTCCAACAAGGCCATACCCACTCCAACAAAGTCACACCTTCTAATAGTGCCACTCCCTGTGAGATTATGAGATTACATTTAAACTACCACAGCTGCTAAGAATAATGTATATTCTAGATTCATTAGATGGAATGTTCTGTAGATATTTGTTAAAGTTTCTTTGTTGTGTTGACTTTTAATATGAAAATATATGAAGAATGGGACATTGCCATGATGGTACTGCAGTCAGCGTCTGTGTTGACATCTCAAACTCCCCTTACCATAGAAGGCAAAGGGCATGCCTGGGAATGGGCTGCCATCTGGGGACATGTTAGTATTCAAGGGCCAGACTGCCACTGGAGCCATGCCAATATGGGTGCCCTGCCACGACAGCTAGGCCACAATGACATCCATGCCCGGGATGCTGCCAAGGACCATGTCTGGGTTTGTGGTCTTTCCACAGCCTGAGTCTGTATTGATGATTGTGGCTTGTGTTTCCATCAAAGGCCTCACAGACACCCAAGATCTAAGCTGCCACCTGTGACCATGTTGGTGTTCGAGGGCTGTGCGGCAGCCAGGTCCAGACAGATGTGAGTGACAAGTGCTACCATTCAAGGCAGTGGAGTCCTATGGGCCTGAGCAGGCAATACCTGGGTCTGTGACCCCACCACAGCCAGGGTCTGCACTGATATCTGAGGCTACTAATGCCATTGAAGACCGTGGGAATGCCCAGGATCCGGGTTTTCACCTGGGAATATGTTGGTGTTTGCGGGCCATGCTGTCGCAGGGTCCATGCTGATCAGAGCGATCCCCACTGCAACCTGGGGCCATTGCAATATCAGGGCATGCCTGCTGTCAAGGATCATATCTGGGTACATGGTACAATCACAGTCAGCGTCTGTGTTGACAGTTGTCATGGCCTGTGTTGTCACTAACGACCATAAGGATGCCAAGGGTCTAGGCTGCCATCTAGGGCCATGTTAGTGTTCAAGGGCTGATCCTCTTCTGGGGCCACACAGATCTGAGTGACCTGCACTGTCACCCAGGGCCATGGTGTTCTCTGGGCCTGAGATGGTGCAAAGTGTCCATGGTCTCTGTTGCAGCTGCAGTCTATGTTGATGTTCTGTTACCACCGAAGGCAGTGAGGTTAGGGTTGCACAGAGTTGGCCCCCCTCCCACTGGCTGCAGCACTGAGGAGAACTAGACCTGCCCCTCACCATCTACAGCACCTGGGAAAGAAGGCCCTGCACAGTGGTACTGTACCCATTGGCAAGGGTGCAAGTGGGCTGACCCTGAAAGCGGGAGAGTGGGAGAGCCAGCCCCACGGTGGTGTGGGTCCACAGTGTGGCTGGGCACTGGCTGCCTGACCCACTGAGCACCACAGTGTGGCAGGGTACCGACTGGCTGCTTGGTTGCTAATGAGGGCTCATGGTGGGTTACCTATTTCTCTTTGTTTATTTTTCCTATGGGTATCAGTGATTTATCCTGATTCTTGTCTTTCACCGGGTTGACAGAGGCAGTGTTTAATTTATCTGGAGGTAGAAATAGATTGTCTCCTAAGTCTCATATCCTCTTCAAAAAATACTTTATTTTTTCAAAAGGAATCAGTAACCACCAGTTGAAAATAAAAATCTGGCACAGCAATTATTTCTAAGATTAATTTAATGACTTGTTATTGCCCTAGAAGAAAAAAAGATCTGTACTTCCAATACTGATATGCAAAACTATTATGTAACTGCCCATTTTTTGGCAATGTCCTCTCAGCCATCACAGCCTCTGCTTTATGTCAAATCTGCCTCTCTCCTGTGGCCCAAGTGTCCTCAGTCTTTTCTCTGTCCTGGCATTTGTACTTCCTGTTCCCTCACCGTCTTGTTTATCTGATTGTCACCCTTCAGCTCTCAGTTTGAACCGCATGTCTGCTAAGAGTTCTGCACCTGCCCAAGGCGTAACTGCTCGGACGGTGTTCACGTTTGATCGTGTCTCCCTTGGTAGTGATTTTACGATGTCCATCTCTTTCCTTTCATGACATATTCTAGAATGCAAGTTCAATGTAGGAAGAAGTTGTTTTCTGTTTATTATCTTACTCTCAGGGTTTAATAATCTGGTATACTGTCTTAATGAATATTTAAAAACAAAATCTTTTTTCAACATACTTTATGACATTTTTATTAATTTTTATTTACTTACTGACTGTTGTTATTCTGACTTCACATTTCTTCATGTACCTCTAATAATCAGCCATCATGTTCAACTCAAGCTGCCATAACAAAATATCATAGGCTGGGTGTCCTGAACAACAAGACTTTCATTTCTTCACAGTCTAGAAGCTTCATTCTTAGGCTCTTGACCAGTCTGTACCTGGAAAAGCATGTCTTTCACTTTATGGCTTGCAGACAGCAATTCCTCAATACAACACAGAAACGTGGAGATAGGAGCTGGAGGAAAGGGACAAACTAGCTGGCACCCATTCGCTATTTGTTTTTAATAAGGACAGGAATTCTATAAGATTGTTACTCTACACATAGAACCTCATGTAACCCTAACTACTTCCTCAGAAGCTCCATCTCCAGACACAACAATCAATGTTGGTAATTAATCCATTACTTTATGAATTGTTCAGGGGCATACCATCTTTTTCTCAATTGTTTCATTCATACAAGTGTTCATATTGCTGCTTGTGGCTACTGAACTCCTTTTTAGGTCTTAATTAAAGTTTATTCCATTTTATGATATCTTTACAGAGAGAAATGTCTTCATTCACATTTTAGTAGCTATCCCCTTGTCTTTCTCCACATAGGACCCTAAAAGTATTAGTTTCTTATGTATTTATTGGCTGACTAAATTCACTTACACATTTCCAATAATAAGCTTTCATCCAACACCATATTCTTTATCTCTGGCTGCTAATTATATGTATGCTTGACCCATCTATTTTAGTCCTGCTCTAAGTGCACCGAAACTTGCCCTTTGCTGTTTCCCTAGTAAGCTTCCTCTCACGCCTTTCTCTCCCACTGCAGGTCGTTCTGATCATTCAGGCCTAAAATTTTGCTGTAATCTGTTACTCATTCATTAAATTTTCATCTGCTAGATCAAATTGGTCACTAAGCAAGTTGTTACTTCCTTAAAATTTGTCTCAAGTTCTAAAAATTAACTTTCTTTTAAGAAACACTTTAGCTCTACAGAAAGTTACAAAGAGTTCAGAATACCCCCTTATTTCCTACACTCATCCCCCTGCCATCAGCATCTTGAACATTAGTTAATTTATCATGAATGACTATTGAAACAGTGTCAACATACCGTTATCAGGTAAAGTTCAGACTTCCTTTGTTTTATATGCCACATTATAATTATCATGTTGTAGTGAAATAGTATAGTTTTATGTTGCTTTAGCTCCATTTAGAATATAAATTGACCTTTCTTATGTCGGAAGAAGGGCTCCATCATCCTGACACAATGTCTGGTTTGACACCTTTTCTTAGTTCCTCAATGTGGTCCACATAGATATCAGCTTTATATAACTTCTGCTCTCTGTGGGAAAGCTAGGTAGAGCCTCCTTAACTGACCTTGCTGCCTCAGACCCTGCAGGAGCACTAGAGATGTGTCATAGTGACTACTTCTCAGTCGTGTGGGACCTGCTGGAACTTGGATCTTGCTGCTTTATAGCCACCAGTTAACATTCTCCACAGGAAACTGGAGCAGAGGGATCTCTGCAGCCACAGTGGGAATTTATACGGGTGTATATACCCTCTTTTTAATTCTAAAATTAGTCGTCTAAGTTCTTAATGGTGTTGCTTCACAATAGCTTGACTCTTGGATTGTAAGAGATTTAGTAACATGATTAATGTTCTATAAGTTGTAAAATTCCTCAAATTGTTTGTTAGTATAAGCAGGGCCATTATTATTAGTCTCTAGTTGTAATGGAAGCTCTAGAAAGGAAGTGCATAAGAGAGATTTGACAAAGTCAGGTTCCAGATATGACATAATGGTATTTTCCTGGAGCACTTAGGGCCCCATGCCATGCCCAGGACCATGCTCTGTGGCAGTCTAATTAGGGAGAGGCACTGTGCAGTGAAATCCGAGCACACCTAACTGCAGAGAAGGGCCCAGGCACAGACAGCCCTAGCCCAATATCAAGCTGCTGTGAAAACCACACGTTACTAATTATGCAGCAGGAGCTTGGAAAACTGTGTAAAATATGCCCTCAATAGAGTATATGCTCTCATGAACCTCCTCTAACTTCCTCCCTTGCCACAGGCTGCTCATTTATGTCAGACCAAAGGCAAGCACAAAACTAAAAAACAATCAAAACCTACTTAATTAACAATGGTCAATAATGGCTAAAGATTTAAATCTGAAGTTATTTACATAAGATCTGGGATCTTTAAAATTCAGGGCAATTTAAATTCTGAGCTCCAGAAGACTCTCCTACTAGGTAACAGGACAGTCAGAAGAACGTGAGAAATGAACACAGAAAACCCTGTAGGAGAAAACAATTGTGTTTTCCCATGCAAGTATGAAAGTACATGTCTAGTTGATACTACAAATGAAAGGAAAATGTGAACTGTATCAAAGCGTAACAGAGCCATGTAAGAAGAACTTGCTGGAAGGATCTCAGTACATGTCACAGACAGTCTGATGTAACAGATTCTCTGGCTGTACCAAAAATAATTTGGTGAAATTTTCAAAATAATTTAACTCCTACTGATTGTACCCTTTCTACCCCCAAGGGAATTAGAGAAATGTTCAATTACATTTGTATTCCTTGGCCACCATATTACCCAGGAGAAATATTCTTAAAAAAAGTTTCTTGATTCCAGTTTACCCCAGTTTTTCTTCTTATACCTCTCCTAAGCCTGCTCACATTGTTAAATGCTTTGTTACATTGTACAAAAATACACATTTAAAGAATGAAGTCTTAGTAATCATAAATACAAAGGAACCTGGGTAGATTGGGCTCTCAGTGCCTGAAAGGCCTGAAATGAGAAAGTCTCCACTTTTGATGTAAAAGACAAGATAAAGTTCCTTATTTTGCTAAGGCTGCAAGCACACAGTTGGATGTGTTTGACCATGATAATTTGATGGATGTATTTGACCTTGCATCTGCAGGGAAAGCATCTACAGTCTCAGTGTTTGGCTGGGGGCTTCATCCCAGTTCCTAGCATAAACTTCCTCCCCTGGGAAGTTGCCTTAGTCCAAATTCCACCTCTGGGAAAGCCTGCCATATGGTGACCCCTCCCCAGGGAGGGTCAAGAAAGCCCACCAAACAGTAACCCCTTCCCATAGAAGGTCAGGACTACTCCCACAGGCTATTTAAACTGCCCCTCAGAGAATGAACACGTGGTCTCCAGGTTTCAAGTGGTCTCCCCTTCTCTCTCTCTTTCCCTTTCCATGTTTTCCTGGGGCCACCCGAGAGTATTGCATTAAACATGGGCGTCTTTTTTTCCATATTCTTTTATTTTTCATTCAAACATTTACACTTCCTCCCCTTCTCCCAGTCCCCTCCCTCTCCCCAACTACCCCTCTTCCCTTCCCCTGCTTCCTTAAATGGGGGCAGGGTACCCTGCCCTGTGGGAAGCCCAAGGCCCTCCCCTCTCCATCCCAGCCTAGGAAGGCGTGCATCCATATAGAGTAGGTTCCCAAAAAGCCAATACATGCAGAAGAGATACGTCCCAGTGCCATTATCATTGGCTTCTCAGTCAGCCCCCACTGGCAGTCACATTCAGAGATTCTGATTTGATCGTATGCTCATTCAGTCCTGGTCCAGCTGGATTTGGTGAGCTCCCATTAGATCAGGCACACTGTCTCAGTTCTTGTCTTTAATTTGGTTTAATTTGGTCTGATTGGAATTATTTGCTTCGGTGGAGAGGTTCAGCTTAACAACATACCTAATATTTGGAGGTTCCAACGGGGGGGGTGTCTATGGGCCCAGGACCATGTGTTGGAAAACTCCCTTCTCGCACGTCCTTTCTGCCAGGCTAAGATTGGCTTCATCTCAGTGAGTACCCTTTTTTGAATACATGCTGCTAGGGTTCAGGGACCCATTTGCACTTATTTTTGGGCTTTCCATGGAAGTAACGATTGTGTCGAATGCCCAACTCAAGCAGTGACCCAGGTCTCGCTAAGATAGGCTGAGTGGATAGAGACGTCTGCCCCTCATTTCTCATGACCCCCTGTTTTTGACTTAAGAGCCCTGTCCCGAGCGGCTTGGCTTGAGTCTCAAGATTTGGCATAGGCTTCTAAATGGGTTCTTGCAATTCAAAGCCAGATCCTCAAATGCCCTTGGGCTGCCTTTTCCAAAAATTCTTTTCAAATAGGGCTATCTAACACCTAACATAAAAACAAACAAGGCTCCAAAAGCCCATGGTTTCCAGATGTGTGCTCCTGCCCCCACTCCCATTCCCTGCTCCCACTCTCTTCTTCTCTAGCTGTTCCTTCTCTAAAATGGATCCGAATCCCTCTTCCCATCCTTTCTAAAAACTCTTTTTGTTTCCCCTTGTAGCATGTGCTAATCTGTCCTTAATGAGACGACCTCTGTGCTTCCCTGGCTTCTGCCACCTGCCTACATCAGGATTTTCATGTGGGTCAGCTGACACAGGTTTCTTAAAAAAAGTTTTATTTGTTTGTCTGTTAAAATAATGTGGCCACAGTATGCTTACTTCATGTCTCTGTGAGTATGTGTGTTTGATTTCACAGTATGCTTGTTTTATTTCTCTGTGTGTATGTATGCGTGTTTTAAGATCTATAAAACTTATAACTCCATATTACAACAGCTCTGGAAAAATACAAACATGTGGGTAGCCTCCATTTTGACCCCACTACCATCTTGGGTAAGAGTACCCATATGTGCTAGTATTCTTTGACTTATTAAAATATTCCTTTAATCTTCTTACATTTAGTAGCATTGGTAAGCTGTAACTAATTGGATAAAATACATGTCTAAATTTAGCTTATATGTCTAATTTAAATAAAACAAGTAATGGTACCCAATTCTCAAGCGCCTTTACAGATCTGAGAGTATGGCATTTAACAAAGGAGCTTCTAACACAGGGACATGTCAGCTCCCACAGTACAAGAAGATACATGGTTGCAAAAGACCTTCCACCTTGAGGCTTGCCTTTGGGTTTGGCAAAGTCACCCACACAGCAAAAAGTGGCCTTTCCCCTCTTCAGCTTCCTAGATGCCACCCGGGGAATCGATCTTCTCATCCTACTGAGACTGGTAGACTAAATCTTTCCAACACAGGAAAATCTTGGGGCCTCTTGTACTCATCAGCTAACAGCAAGCACTGCTTCTAGGCTGGTGTTCTCCAAGGACTAAGGAGAGACTTGGGATTGCCTGTGTAGCTAAAAAAAAAGTCTCATTTCTGTTCATTTATCCCTCTTAGCTCTGTCTAATGGCATCTGATGACTTAAGGTACTGGTAACTTATCACTTCATTTATTATGTTTCCTGCTAAAATACAGACAGGTGTCCCTTTTTAACAGGCTTCATAGTCCAGGACTAACAGGTTTCAGGTTTATCTTCAGAGTTTCAGAGTTTCCAATTCCCTTTAATTGTCTTCTAAAATGTTTATACCTTTTAACCTAAAGCAATAGCCTTTTGCTATGATACCAGATGTAAATCTGTTCCAGTTGTTTTAGAGATATCTACAGGTTCCTGGGAAAATGTTCTGCTGTATCAAGAAATCTGGTCTGGTAAAAAACTAACAGTCTCCAGAGCCTATTTTAACCCCACCCATTTTCAAGCATATTTTACAGGGCACTCCTCCTGTCTGGGCCAAGACCAACTTCCAAAGCCCTTTCCAGACAATGCCAATACCTGCATCAGCTCATGGAACTTCACCATTGGTACCAACTCTCCTGGAACAAGAACACCTACCAAATAAAATCTGGTTTTATCTGCTATTGTGTTCCACTTATACACCCGAGCCTCATCTGTACAACCAGGGCACTTCTGACAGTTAATGACTTCCCATGGCTAGCCCCACTCATAGGGCTAATAATAACAATATATTTTTTCTCCTAGCCACCTGCCTTTTCATCTCCCTCAAGAAATAGTTGCCTGAGGTCTGCAGGATGACAGTAAACTGGATGCCGCTCCAGCCACCCCTCTTGCTGAGCATGAGCTACCAACTCCCAGCTCTTCCCCTCTCCCATATCGTCCCATGCCCACAGGAAGCAGCCAGACTTGAGCCAGTGCCCCTTTATCCAAGGAGTCTAAAATGTTTGGTTAAGTGGTTTCACCTCAGCTTGCTGGCACCCCTTTATCCAAAAATCTTAAAATGTTGGGTTGAAAGCATCACCTCAGCTCTTTAATGCCCCTTTATACAAAAAGTCTGGATTGTTTGGCTGGGGTCTTCACCCCAGCTCCTGGTATAAGATCCCTCCCCTGGGAAGTTGCCTTAGTTCAAACTCCACCTCTGAGAAAGTCTGCCAAATGGTGACCCCTTCCCATGGAGGGTCAAGAAAGCCTGCCAAATGATAACCGCTCCCCAGGGAAGGTCAGGACCACTCCCACAGGCTATTTAAACCGCCGCCCAGAAAATGAACACGTGGTCTCCAGGTTTCGAGTGGTCTCCCCTTCTCTCTCTCTTCCCCACTCCATGTTTCCCTGGGGCCACCAGGGAGCATCTTTAATTCTGTCTGATTTGGTCTGATTGGAATTATTTACATCAGCGAAGAGGCTCATCTTAAGAAAATACTTAACACTCAGTAACAGACAACTCATTGCACCAACCCTTTGGAGTAGCCTCCTACCATCAACAGCCAGGGCTGCCCCTGGCTCCTCTTCTAGGCAGGCTCTCCATGCTTGTGCTCTCGAGACAGAGCTGCCAGCAGTTCATCATTACTGCCGTGTTTCAATAGGATTGCTTTTATTTTTCTATTCACTTTTTATTATCAAGGCAAGAAAACTCAGCTGAAAGAGTGTGCTAAACCTTCCTTCTGTTTCTGTGTCCAAGCTCAGGTCCCTTGATTCCCACTTTTCATTGACTAGACTCCATCCTCTAGGGCCTCATCAAATATTTCCATCCTTCCCCTGTACTCTCTCTACAGTCATAATCCTTCAGCAACATTCCTTTCCACCCAAGTTAGGCCGGTTTTCATTCTCAGGGCACCTCCAGCCTTTGTTGGCTAATTTATCCTTTTGATCAGTTACTGTTGAGCTCCCGTGGTTTTTTCAGGACGCCCGTTTGGGGGGAGGATGTGCAAACTGGAGCTCCAACACTACCCACGCGGCTGGAAAACTCTACTTTCTCCTCAGTCTATCCAATAAACTGCTACCTGAATTTAAATAAATGGCTGAGTCTGGATTTTGAAGACCCATCTCTGCCTCTCAGCTTTTTTCGTACTCCTGGGGTCAGGGGTCTTGACCACTCTGGCTGTCCCTAGTGTCCTCAGCCTGCCTACCAAGTTCATCTTTAGTTGGCCAACAGAAGGATGTAAAGGAATAGAGAGAAAGCAGGCTTTTAAGTAAAGTATAATAATTAATGTCCTTGAGGTATCATAGGAGTAGGGAAATCTAGTTGGAAGGTCCCCCTTGTTCACACAGTAGCATTTATGTCCCTAAGATCATGTAACAGTCGAATTCCGCCCCCCCCTTATGAATAAAAAAATGGGGGAATTTCAAAAACCAACTGAAGTTGTAGATATCCCAGTTGTAATTGTTCCCATAGCAGAATTGGGGCCTATTTTAATTTTTTCCAATGAAGGGGCCGTAGATCAATCAATATTGGCTCATTCCTGCTGAGAGGGAAAACAAAAAGCTAGGGGCTGGGGCAGTCCAGGCCTTTGCTCAAACAGCTGTGGGGCCCTGGTTCAGCCTAGGCCTGTTGTTGCTCATACAAGTGTGGAGCCCTGGGGCAGCCCAGGCCTGTTGCTCAAGCATCTGTGGAGCCCTGCCTGCTCCTTAAAACTCAGGCAATGAAAATTAGTCTCTTCTCAGTGTTCTGTGGACCCAGGCGTCCCAAAGGGGCCATAAGACCAGAGGACACTGAGTTACGGTCAAATGGACAAGCCTGAAACACACCTGGCTCAGTGACCACCAGGTAGTCAGAGAGGCTTTGGAGTTCACTTGGTCTGCCTTGCCAAGGCCTGCCTGGATGTATCCAACAGAGGTTTTTGTTTGTTGGTTTATTTGTTTGTTTTAATGATCCTCCTTAGAGGGTCCAAGTGATACATCTCTGTAGTTCAGAATGAAAAATAATTGAAAGAGATTTTTATTATGGGATTTTTTTTTGCATTAGCTTCTGTGTGTTTTCAATTTCAACATCAATGGTTCCTTGTTTAGAATTCAAAGCATTTAGAATTAAATTTTACAGTGCCTTGTATAAAGTTGGAAAGCTGTTGCTTAGTGTTTTGCTTCTCT
The DNA here is from genome assembly GCA_004026605.1 of Ondatra zibethicus. Lineage (NCBI taxonomy): Eukaryota > Metazoa > Chordata > Mammalia > Rodentia > Cricetidae > Ondatra > Ondatra zibethicus. The sequence goes on along the minus strand of PVIU01012606.1, from coordinate 40,010 downwards.
GGATCTTTAACAAACAGCTCGATAACTGTATAAAATGCTTTGCCTCAGAGGACTGAGGGAAACCCTTGTTAGTTCATGCTCTCACTTGCGGTTACAACCCCTTGGGTAAGAGGACTGAATTCCTACCCTCTGCTTATACTTAAAGAAATATTTTCATGCCTTCTCCGAGGGTCAAGCTCCACACATTGGGCACCAGTTTTAGGGGTGTCTGTGACCACTACAGCCTGCAGAATAATGATCCACCAGAGGCAAGAAGGTAGTTGGGGCAACATGCCTCAGTAACTGGAGTTGGCTCAAACTTTGGGAGTCTGATCCTGAGTGGTTTATTTTTGGCATGTTTAAGCACAGCCCAATTTGGTGAAAACTTTCCTGGTGTTAATTAATGCAATCCATGTGCACAATAAAGCTTGACACATGATTACATGGAAATTCTTGCATTCTTCATGCCCATTAATTTCTTAAAACTCCAACAGGCCCCTGCCACTTGTTAGTTAAGTTAGATTCCCTACCCATTTTAGACCTTTATCTCTTATTTAGGTGATTTTCCCCTTTACTTTCTTTTCTTTTAGTGCTGGTTCTGAATATGTTAAGTAGTCACTTTACAATTGAACTATAGTCCTAGGCCCTGCCTCTTAATAATGGATTTTGTTTTTTTTCTAGATATTATCTACCTAAATGCTTCCTATGTGTTGTAATTTTTAAAAAGTTGCATGAGAGAGAAAGACGCCATGTGACAGAGCTCAGGTTTCTTATTGGGTTTTTTAATTGGAGGAAAGTGAATGGGAAAAGTGGCCGGAAGAGGGGAGTCTGGCCTCTGCGGACAGGAGTAGCAGATGTGAGAGAGAGAGAGAGAGAGAGAGAGAGAGAGAGAGAGAGAGAGGAGAGAGAGAGAGATGGGAGGTGAGCAGAGCCCTTTTAAAAGGGAACATAGTGAATGTGCATAGGAGGCACTCTTAGTGGCTACAGCTGAGCAGTGGCCTGCCAGAACCCCAAGGGCAGGCCAGTACAGATGCCTGAATACTAACACTGTATATTTAATCCTATTCAGCCTTGAAAATTCATTTTCTAACCATAACTAATATATTCTTGTTAATATGAATATTTCCCTTCTTTAAATCCTCTAGGATTTAAATGAGAGTACCTACTACTTTCTGTTTAAAAACCCAAGTAAGGAGAGTTCAGTGGAAATCACTGAACACATTTTCAAATTTTATTTCAATTTTTAAATGTTTTTTAGGGCTAGGGTAAAAATTCACTGTCTTGTCTCTTCACTTCTTTAAGCCCACAGTTGTCAAATCAAAGTCTAATGACTCTTATCATACTTATTTTTTCTATTTAGTCAGAGTAAGAAATTTTTCTTTCTTTTAAGATATCTTTAATGTTTAAAAAAGGAAAACTCAGATTAGTAATTTTTTTAAAGATATGTGGTGTTTTTTGTTTTTGCTTTTTTTTCCCTCTTCTTACTCTTTTGGTTCTTTTAGGGGGCCCACCACCTAACTTCTAGATAAATACATGGAGGTTTACTCTTTCTTATGAATACCCAGCCTTAGTGTGACTTGTTATTAGCTAGTTTTTCTTAACTCAAATTATCCCATCTATCTTTTGCCTCTGGGCTTTTACCTTTCTCTACTTCTGTATACCTTTTTTTTTTTCTTTTTTCTCCTTGGCTTGCTGTGTAGCTGGGTGATTGGCCACTAATTTCATTCTCCTTCTCGTGGTCCTTATTTTCCCCAGATTTATCCTCCCATTTATTCTCTCTGCCTTCCAGCCCTGCTTATCCTTTCTCCAGTCTTGTCAGTTTAGTTCCCCAAAGAAGATGGTTAACCATATTTTCACTATTAACTTTCTAAAGTGCTGTTTAGAAATGAGGCATGGAAAAATCTATTTACAGTATTAATTTTGGAAGTTTTGAGAAGAAAAAAATGTTAGTCAATCATGAAATCTTAATGAACAAACTAATTAAGGCAATATTTTGTCTGGTCCAACTCATCTAAAATATTAATTCAACTTAATTATCATTACAATCCAGAAGTAAAGAATAATTATCCTTCATTTCTGACAGAGGAAACATGATATGTTGTGTGATTTCTCTCCTAGCTATTAAATAGATCTAATTAGCTGTTCAAACTTCAGTCTCTGACTCCAAGGTAAATGCTTTTCATTGCATAAGCAGGCTTCGATATGTTTTATTCAGCATGCCACTTGCTTTTAGTGGAGGTGGGTTACTTTGTTTATAACTCACTAGTCCACAAGAGTAGAAAGCAGGCACAGGCAAGCCAAGATTTCCAGTATTTACCCTGGAGTTATGGGGTGGTATATTTTATGACTCTATAGATTCAACCAAAGAGCCATTCCATGGAATTTAGTAGTTGGTTAAGAGTTCTTACATGAGGGTGTCTGAGTACATTTGGGCCATTTGCAAAGTATGACAATTAAATTTTCACATCTTGAAAGTTATGATGTCAGAAATTAAGGTGCTGTTGTCTGGCGAGGACCCCTTGCTGTGTCCTCTCATGGGAGAAAGGGGGAGGGTAGAAAGATGAATTCTCTTGAACAAGCCCTTTGTAATGGTGCTAATCTTTTCACTGGGACACAGTTCTCATGTCCAAAATACCTTTCCAAAGGCATTACTTTCTGAACCAGCTGGGTTGGAGGTTAGGTTCCCCACATGTGAATTTAGAGACCCCATTCAGCCCACAGCATTGCATAACTTCACATAGTTCAGTCTCTTTCCGGACACTGAGTGAAAGTGTCCCTATTTATTAATATGTTCCCTGAGTCAGAAGTCTCTTTCCTGCTGTAAGAAGACACCAATCAATTAAGATATAATTCTATTTCCAACTAAATACACAGATAACCATGAGCAAAACAGGTAGCTATGTTTGCTGTAGCTTGCTAAGATTGTAATTAAGAAAGTTTTAAGTTGGCACTAAGCCATCTAAATCAAGTAATTCTGTTTTGGACCTGAAATCCAGTCAGTAGTATCATAAAGTTTTTTTCTTCTGGTTGTTTTAGAGTTATCTGGGAAAAGGCATCTCAATCGAGAAAATGCCTCCATCAGTTTGCCAGCAGGCAAATCCATAGGGTATTTTTCTTGATTAATGATTGATGTGGGAGACCCCAGGTCACTGTGGACAGTATCACTCCTGGGCAGTTGCTACTGAATTATATAAGAAAAGAGGATGAGTAGGTCATGATGAACACACATGAGGAGCAAGCCCATAAGCAGGACACCTTCATGGCCTCTGCTTTAGTTCATGCATTCAAGTTCCTGAGTTGCTGCCCTGACTCTCCTCAACGATGGAATGTAACCTGAGAGTTGTACAGTGGAATAAACCCTGTCTTTCACAAATTGGTTTTGGTTATGGTGTTATTATTATATCAATAGAAACTCTAATTAAGACAAAAAGGTTTATTTGGGGCTTAAAGTTCTAGTGGGTTAGGGTCTGTAATGACAAGGACGCCATGGCAGCAGACTTGGCAGCTGGAGCTGGAAGCCAAGAGCTGAGGGCTCACATCTTGAATACCAAACAGAAAGCAGAGGGGCAACAGAAACATGTAGCTTTTGAAAACCTCTAAGCCCATCCCAGTGACATACTTTCTTCAGCAAGGCCATACCTCCTAATCCTACTCAAAGAGTGCCACAAAGAGGAGACCTAGTACTCAGATACCTGAGACTACAGAGGGCATCTCACTCAAACCACCACAGAGTTTAAAACAAAGACTGAAAATTTTAAAATAACCAGGAATAAAGACTCAAGTGACTCAGTTTATCAAACCTAGGTGATCCCATTGCACAGTGTTTTCTATAAATATGGGGTAGGCAGCACTGGTCATATCCTGATGATGGCATTGGGATCTTGCGAGTTCTGTGGCTACAGCTTTATTTGGCAGTGAACCACTTAAAGACAAAGTCACTGTTGAAAAAATTTCAATCTCTGTGACTATATTAAAAGGAGAGTCTTGCCAGGTGGTGGTGGTGCACACCTTTAGTCCCAGTCCTCGGAAGACAAAGGCAGATGGGTCTCTGTGAGTTCAAGGCCAGTCTGATCTACAAGAGCTAGTTCTGGAACAGATAAACCAAAAAAAAAAAGAAAAAGAAAAGAAAAGAAAGAAAGAAAGCAAAAAAAAAAAAAGGCAAAAAGGGCCAAGTCTTGGGTTGTGAAAGAGGGTTTCTAAATTTTCTTATCATGTTCAAGAAAGCAGGTTAGACATTAGGTGCATACTGGCTATAATACAATGTAGGTTGAATACTCATTATATAAAATGCTTAGGACCATGGTTGTTTTAGATTTGGGATTCTTCGTTTGATTACATGGAGGAATGGGTATGCCTGGAACAGACATATCGCAGCTGAGGAAAGTGGAGAAGTCTGAGAAGGTCTTTTCTAACCTGAGTATCCTGAGCAAAATGTGAGGCACTAGTGTTTTGACTGGGATTCATCACATGAGGTCAGGTGTAGGATTTTCCACTGATAGCATCATGCCAGCTCTCAAAAGATTTTGAATCTGGGAGCATTTCAAATTTCAGATCTTTTGATAGGGATATTAAAACAATCATATTTTTATTATTTTTGACTATTACTTCTAAATTCTAGAAGGGTTGTAGTAGCTTATTTTCCATCTCATTTCAGACAACATATTTATTTGGAATAAAAAACGAAAGCAGAAAATCTTAGGGAAATGTCAGTGTTGTTAACAGGTGTGGTATCATGACTTTAAACTTTAGATTTATAAGGATATAGCACAGGTTTTCCCGAACACCCAGATTCCTTGTCCATTCACTAACTGTCCCCATCTAAGCTCTATGATGTCACTATTTCTTATTACTTATTTATATTTATCATAAGAGCTTTGGTTTTATAGTTGTGATATTAAAAGGTACAGATTTTTCTTTACGTAAGTTTATTATACAATAACCAAGTTAATTTAGATGGGAAATTACACTGGTAGCACCAAGATCAAAAAAAATTCTTCACAGACTTCAAATTAAACAGTACTCAGTTTCATATGGAAAAGCAAAAAACCCAGGATAGCCAAAACAATCCTATACAATAAAGGAACTTCTGGAGTCATCACAATCCCTGACTTCAAACTCTTCTACAGAGCTAGAGGACTGAAAACAGCCTGGTATTGGCATAAAAACAGACAAGAGGACCAAAGGAACAGAGTCAAAGACCAGATATCAATCCACACACCTATGAACACCTGATTTTTGACAAAGAAGCAAAACATATAAAAAGGAACAAAGAAAGCATATTTAACAAATGGTGCTGACACAACTGTATATCAACGTGCAGAAGAATGAAAAGAGATCCATATCTCTCGCCATGCACAAAACCCAAGATGAGTCCAAAAGTGAAGGCAAACAGAAGCTGCTGAAGAGTAGCAATGAAGAGTGACAATGAAGAGTGACAATGAAGAGTGGCCACGCTGGCAGAGAACACGAAGAAAGCTGATTGAGTCGTTCAGAGGAGATTCTTCAGCTCAACTGTGAGGTAATTTCCTTACATTACTTAACATTTCTGGGCCTCAGCTTCATCTTCTAATGAACACTTTCAGGCAGATACTTTCTAACTCTCTTTTTAGCAATGAAATATGGAGTATAATTATAGGTAATGCTGAAGGTGAGATTAAGATAATTTTGTTGGCTAGAAATAGATTTTCATGACAATGAGGATTTCCTTCCTAGACTCTCCATGGGCGGAGAGGGGAGGTAAAGTCTGTTAATGGTTCTTTCCATCTCTATTTCTGCTACTTTTCTATATCTTTGTACTTTCTTACAAGTGGCTAATTTCTACTTGACACTCTATGCTACAAAAGAAGCCCATGGATGCAACAGCCAGGCCAAATTGACCAACTTCCGTCCTTCTAATCGTAATTTGTCTGTATATTACCACCACCCAGATTTCTCCCTGACAGCTGCTACTGTGCAGTGACATCTGGATGATATAATCAATGAAAGGTTCTGCCCTAGGAAGCATTCACCACTGGAATAGTGAATGTGTTGTGGTTGTGCAGACCAAGACAAGGCTCTATCATAGCAGAATATTGCAGTAGATTGTCTGAGAAACTTAAGAGCTCCTTGTAAGTCAAAGCGAAAACTGATAAAATTAAAAATCTCATTTTATAAGCAATAGAAAGTTTGCAACAGATCATACATCATGTCTTGTCTCAGACAATACCATTATTTTTAAATGAAGGCAGGGATTTTTTTTTTTTCTGTAGTCCCATGATTTTAGAATTTAGATTTGTATGGATATCTTTGAGTTTTCTAGACAGCTCAAACTCCTTTGATGCTCACTGAAGGCTCCATTGGAGTATATTGTCAAGGTTCTATATGCTGGTATTATTAGAAAGTGAATATGAATGTCTCTGTTCTCTTGTCTTAATTTTAGTCTAGACTTTACAGTTCTGGGATTGCTTTTACTCCCACACTAATATATTTTTAAATAAAGCAAACATATGTATTCCAGTCCTAATCCTGGAAGAGTCCCATCACAGATATATACTAGCATTCAGATATGGCATGGACAAATTCTTGTGAGAGATACTTGCTGCTTGTAGCATTAAGTCAAACTGCACCTCTGCAGGTCTCACTAGACAATCTCACAAGCAATTCCTTGTTCTTGTTTCTTCCCTGCTATTCATCAAAGGTTCATTTTGTGCTGAGTAGTTGTACAAATGCTGCCTGTCTTGGCCCAAGATCAATGTCACTTTCCTAAAGTACATTTCTGCCTGGCTGACTATGTATATATGATGTTATTTCTACTACATTAGGCAGTTGTTATTTTTTCTTGTTGGCTGTAGTCCCAGTAGATCCTGATACTGAAAATCAGGTTGGGTTACTATGGTCCACGTGTGCCATGTTCAGGATCTTTGGGTGGAGTAATGATTTAAATCAATCTCACCCACTTCTAAACACCTTCATTAAGCACTGATTACAAAATAAGGGATATGGATTATGAAAACACAGCCTTAAATGACTACCATAACAAATAAAATCTATGACCAATTTTCAAATTTTCCTTTAAATGCCTCTTTGCCCAGAGCAATTTACACATTTCTGCCACCATTTAATTACCTATTCTAGGAGGAAAGTTGAAATGGAAAGGCAAGGGAGTATCTGTACTGCATCTATAGCATCCTAATACACTGAAAAAAATGAAGTTATTTTCATTGCTACGGTGAATGGAATGATAAACATGTACCACATACTTAACACTTAGCGCTCCAGGCTTGATTTAGTGGGAGTGGTGAGATGAATATGGACACGCATGCTTGGGGACAAATGATACAGCAATTCAAAACTGCACATCTTGTATACTGCCTTTCTGTGTGAGGTTGGGCAGGTTACTTCACACCTTGTAGGCTCAGTTCTCACATCAGTAAAATGGGAAAATATCCTCTCATAGAGGCATTCTGTGAATGATAATGACCTGATAATGTCAGGATCTTTGAAAAGTTAGACATTTTAAAGAAAGAATAATCTAGAGTTTGACCTGGACCATTTCTGGGTATATTATCATATGCTGTTTGTAGTCAGATGCTGCTCTTTTGTTTCCCGTCCACCCAGTCCCAAAATAATCACACAGAAACTATACTTTTTGCAACACTGGTTGGCCAATGATTCTAGCATATTCTTAGCTAGCTCTTACATCTTAAATGAACCCATGCCTATTATTTTATATTTTACCACGAGGCTCATGGTTTACTGGTAAGGTTCCTGGCTGGTGAATCGCATCTTTCTCTTCTGGTGGCTACATGGCATCTCGCTGACTCTGCCTTCTTTCTCCCAGTATTCAGTTCAGTTTTTCCACCTAGCTTTGTTCTGCCCTGTCATAGGTCCAAAAGACTTCTTTATTAACCAATGACAATAAGACATATTCATAGCATACAAAGGGGAATCCCACATCAGCTGTTGATTGCACAATTGTCATTTTTGATATCAAAGTCATCTTATCCCCTGTTCCTGTAATAGTATCAGAGCCACAAAACCTCCTTTCTAATTATATGACACGAAAGCTGAGTAGTTAGCAATGGGTTAATAAGGAGCATATTATTTTATGCATTTGTAAAATGAATCAAATGCATAGAGAAACCTCTGGTACCCACTTGTTGGCACTGGTACATGATTCATTCTAAAGTCCATAATGTCATTTCATTTCTGTGCAAACAAATAGATGACTTCTAATGATGTATTGCATTTATAATTGTTGAACTGCAGTGCTGTGTATAGTCCACAAAAATAGAAAACTTTTTTCTTATGACTTAGAATCCTTAATACTTTCTAGTAGTCCATGATATGACATGGTCTGATAAAAAAAAATGGGGCAATCACAGTCCTAAGAGTTTATGATACAGATAAAGAAAGCCGCAATGCTGATCTTCTGTATTGTGTTATAGTGCAGGATAATTTATGAAAGTCAGGGCTTACAACATCTAATGAATACTTTATGACTAAGTGAGCTTAAATTTATTATGTTATTAAAAGCAGTTCTTTTATATCTCTGTTTTCTTTGTTAAGGTTATACCAACATGATGCAAATTTAATATTACTCAGAGAATCATTTATCAAACATACCTTCATGATGGAAACATAAAAAATATGCTTTTATCACCAGATAAAATTATAATAGAATCATTATTCTTCAAAACAAAATAAATTGGAAATGATTTTAGAGTATTTAATTTAAAATTGACATAAGTTATAATAATCTTACTTCCACCTCACCCAGCTAGTATATTTATTATATATGCATGTATAAAGAATGTATGCATATATATACATGTTTAGAGATCTTCTATGTAGTATTTAATTAATTGATAATGTGAAGACACCCTCTGTCCTAGTTACTTTTATGTGTTGCTGAGATAAAAAACACCATGTCTAAAAGCCACTTGGGGGAAGAAAAGGTTAATAATGATTACACTTCCACATCACATCCATAGTTGAGGGAAGTCAGGTCAGGAACCCAAAGCAGAAACCTAGAATCAGTAACTGAAGTAGAAAGCATGAAAGAAAGCTGCCTACTGGCTTGCTCTGCTTGCTTCCTTATCCAATCCAAAACCTTTACTAGGACAGGCACTGACCACAGTGGGCTGGGCTTCTCACCTCAATCAGTAATCAAGAAAATAATCCACAGACCAATATTACCAACTCATCTCCTCAACTGATCTTCCCTCTTCCAAGGTGACTAGTTTGTGTCAAGTTGGATGAAACTAACCAGCTCACTCTCCAATAAGAATCTGCTTGGGAGCTCTATCATCATGCTTGTCATGAGGTAGAAGTTTAGTGATTGTCTATTAAGTGCATCTAATTCAATGAAATATTCTCCTATGCATGTTGCTTTCTGTCATTTCTGTTTCTAATACACAATGAATTTTAAGTGTGTTGTAATGGCAGCAACAGTCTAGAACCCTTTAAGTCTTTGGTACAAGTCAAGGTATTGAACCTGTTATACCAAGTTGAACTGAAGCAACTGGCAGCATTAATCTGTTGTTAATGTTGTAATTATTATTGTTCTTGTGATATTCAAAATCTTATGCAGGTTAGATGCAGGTCAAATTGTACTTGTGAAAAGTGTAGTAATTTTTAGGTTTAGAAAATTATTCCCTAAATGTGGCATAGCATGAAGTCTGAGGTGTTGAAGGAAGACAGAAGCTTAGCTTCCTAAAATATCTGAAAGCAGTAGAATGTTATGGAAAACGTATAATGATAATAAAGCTAGTTTCCCTTGACCTACTTATTTTATTCTTTTTATGTTAAAAATTGTTGATATTTTTTGAAGAAAAAGACTTTTATAGCACTAAATTTACATTAAAAATGGTAAGATTGTTTTAATCTATAATAGTCTCCCAGAACTTATATTTCTTGGTTATCCATAGAAAATAACACCTTCAAGAAGAAACTAGTTTCTTAATCTGTAAAATGAATGTCATCTTGTAACTCACTATTGTGAGTGAAAAAATCTTGATATGACAAAAATTAATATATCAGTTTCCAACTTGACCACAGATGTCAACACACACAACTATTTGTATACTTGCTATCTAAACATGGAACAAAACCTTTATTTTATAAGAGAAGCAAATTTTTAAATGTTAAGGCCAGGAAAAGGGGTGGTTAAAGTGTGGAGGTCTTCAGCAAGAGCTGGAGTGACCGAGGGGACCTAATATCTAGGTGAGATTGACAGTTGTGCACGCACACCTTTAGCAAAGCCCACAGTGAAGCTCCGGGAGCGAGGATTCCTTGGTGCTTGAAGAACCTGCCTCACACTCTGCTTTGTCCTAACATTTCTCACCATGCTGACACACTGAAGAAGTGTCACAAAGAACCCAAATTCACTTCCTTCAACATTCTTTCTTCATGATTTTTTGTAGTTACAGGGATATATATTTCTGAATCTGGAAGGTCTCAGCTATTCAAAAAACACCAAGTGTCAAGAATGCAGCTTGCAATAGATTGTGTGCATTGTTATAGATTTTCTCGGTTTTTGTGTCATTCCCTTTTGTTGGTGACAGAAAATACTACAATTAAGTGTGACTAAAACGTCATTTGTTGAATTTGTATTCACTATAAGCATTAAGAAGGCACATTTGCAGATGCCAAGAAAAATAGAGGCCTTAGACTAAGGGATGCTTTATGTATGTACACTTGTGGCTGGAATTTAAGTCGAATACTTCCTTGGAGATATTAGAAATTTCTACAGAAAGTTTGTTCCACTGTGCGCACTGGAACCGAATACAGTGTCTATGTGTTTATACTCTGGACACACAGATTCTTTATTCTTCCATCTCTAGCAAATTTTCAATCTCAAAATTCTTTGTATAGCATTTAGTAAAATTTTATATTTCCTATTTTGTAATGCATAGAGAGGAGACTCCAGTTAGATTTTCTCAGAGCATCATAGCCGACCAAACTGGTTATAGTTATAGGACATTCAAGAAATGCCTAGTAATCATATGAATGCTTTTAGTCAATATATCATCTACAAATCTTTGAGTTTCATGTGAAAATAGCACAGACATAGACCTCAAAAATACTGAAACTATAAATATTGTTTGAGGATGTGTAGAATTACAGATAACTTACAACATTATCATGTTATGACAAAGATGGAGCTTATACATGTTTCAGTTACTAATGCCAGGCACCCTGCCCTTGTAGCATAATGCAGGATAATTAGAAGTCAATCATTAAGTGTAAACAGAAATATTCCTTCCCAGCTGATAATGTCTTGATAGGAAGTAAGTCTGCCCACGAACAATCAGCAAGCTCAATAAATTTGCCCCAGGTGAAACAATGGGCTATAAATAATTGTAAGGTAAGTGTTCAAGTCTTACAAACAGGGATACCCCATGCTAGTTTTCCATACCAGGACTAGGTGGGACCAAGTACTTATTTTATTTTTCAAGTTCATCTTGTTTATTTTATAGTTTTCTAGAATTATTAACCATCTACTCCTTAGAATTGGAAATATAAAGATCTTTTAAAAATGATTTATTTATTTTTTATTTTATGTGCAGTGGTGTTCTGCCTGCATGTATGCCTTTGTGAGGGTGTCAGATCCCCTGGAACCGGGATTACAGACATTTGTGAGCTGCCTTGTGGGTGCTGGGAATTTAATCCAGGTCCCTTGGAAGAACAGCCAGTGCTCTTGACTGCTAAGCATCTCTTCAGGCCCCAAGGAAATATAAAAATCTTAAGGAAAAAGAATAGTGCACTCAAAACCTACTCTTAGAGATTAGCTTATATGAGGAGCAATCTAATTTCTTCATGATAATAAAGCCTTTTTGTATGTTGACAATTCACACACGCCCACACATACACACACTCACAATAAAACCACTTACATGCAAACACATACTTCCTTTAGTTGCCTGAGAGAACAGTAAATGCAGTGTACTTTTTTCAACATTCATTCTGGTTAAGGACAACAAGCAGACTTGTTGAAACAGTCTAAATAAGCTGAGCAGCAGTTGGGTAAGTCCTGCAGGCCTGCAGCTGTTCTGCTTCTGTCCTCTGGCCACCCTGACGGTCATGTGCAGGGCTGGATGGTTGCAGTCAGTGTCTTGACAACCTGCCTCAGCACTTGGGCCTCTGCACTGGGGTCTTGTCTGGCTACTTAGAGGGATGCTGGGTCTGCATATAGTCAAAGCAAGAGTGACTTCTAGTTAATCTTCCATCCTAATCCTTGGAGCAGCCTTCAACATGGAGGGTAGGGAGATTTCTATCCTTCCTGACTGCTCATTGCAATGTGATATTCACAGGCACTTTCTACACAGTTTTCCAGAGAGTCCTAAGCAGGTCCGAGCCTCAGTTTCTACAACAGAAATCTTTTTATCATTAAGCACCACTTTTTGCTCTCTTCCTTTACCTTTTCCTTTGCCTCATTTCTCCACTCTTAGCTTGCCAAATAGATAATTGTATCTAAACCCCCATGCCACAGTGGTCTTTCTGAAAGTGGAATATAATCTAAGGATTTATCCTAGATATTAGGTAGTTTCTGGAAGCCCAGGGTGTGTGTGTGTGTGTGTGTGTGTGTGTGTGTGTGTGTGTGTGTGTGTGTATGTGTGTGTGTGTGTGTGTGTGTGTGTAAAACTGTAGATTTTCTGAAACTTAACATTACATTATAAATGGGAATGAAGTGATTTTTTTCCTAGGCCTTAACTAGATCTGAATTTAGTATATATGAGAGGAATACTCCACAGAACGAGGTATATTGGACTCATTTCTACTGAAGACATGATGAACTATGGCAAGTGGGTACAGATTATACTCATGGGGATCTGTGAAACCTTCAAGGAGAAGGTAGTATTACATCAGCTGTTTGAAAGACATTAAGGATTGTTGAAAGTGAGGGTAAAAGAATGAAATGTTGTTTTGCATCAGGGATGTGGATTATTCAAAGAGAACAGTGTTCCCCATCTCTAGCATGTCTGAAGCAGGAGGGTAGAAAGCAGACTGGATCTGAGCTAGTCAGAGGCAGTCTGGGTATTTGCGGAAGCCCTGAACAGAATGGGGGAAGAATGCTTCAGAAGTGTACTTACTGAACTGTTTTTTTTTTCTCATGTGACTTCTAAAAAAAAAAAATAGAATCTCACCCACGTATCATCAGTCACTTCCTGTGCCATCATTATTCTGAAAGTATGACTCATTGATAGAACATTTTCCCTGAAGCTCAAGACATCTTAGAATCTGTGTATATTTTCTTATGCTCTCAGAATAGGACAAGAGTGCCTAGGATTTCAACATTTGTTTCTGTCTTAGAATAATTCATTTATTTGAAACTTCCACTTTAAGGTATGGTGCAAGCTCCCTGTGTCCTGAAGGGGACTGTGATTGCTTCTTTCCTAAGTAAGAAACTTAGGAACAAAATAAAATCATGGGATCCAAAACAAGGCTCAAGTAGAATCAGGGACTGGGAAAGCATTGCTCTGGGAACCAGGAATTCAGGTCTCTAGCTCTGAATCTTCTGCACATGGCTTGTTGGTCCTCCGTGAGTGACTGAAGGTTTTACCATCTGTTGTTCAGTGATGTGCGGGACTGGACCATCTCCAAGATCTCTACTAGTCACAGCTACGTGTGGTGTGTCAGGATCAGAGGTAAAACTGAGGCTTTTGTGTGGCCAATACTAAGAATTAATAAAAGGATTATATGAAAATTCATGATATTCCTTTTAAAACGAACACAAATACCACTGTCAGTAGTTAATTTAAAATATCTAATTTTGATTCCATGTAAGTCCTGCCAATTAAAAATACATAATCATGCTCATATAAAGTAATTTTCTAAAACACATTCATTGGCACTGGGCCTTTGGATATGTTTCACTGGCTGCTGGAAGGATGATAGCATTTTATTAAGATATGATTCATAACCACAGGACTAGATATTCTGAATGTACTCTTCCACTGAAATGCAGACATTACAGATGCCAGATAACAGCCCCATTTTGAGGGTTAGTATTCCTTAAGGCATTGTTAGAGTATAAACCAAGATTGTTCAATGAGTAATTTATCTTCCCCCACATGATCATGATAGGATTTTTTGTTTGTTTGTTTTGTGTAGGTGTAGGAGAAGAAGACTAGTAAAATACAGGTGACAAAAAGAGGAAAGAGGGCTAATGACAGAAAGGTGTCATCTTACAGAGAAATAAAAATGGAAGTGGTGATGTGAGCATAGAGAGGTCAGAGACAGCAGGAGCTGAAGTCTGCCCAAGGATAGCTCATGACTAAACACTGAGAGCAGCAGCATCCTCACAATAGATCTCTTCTATTTAGAAATCCAGTAGAGTATCATTTAGGGAGGGTTCAGGAAAAGTTCTGTGCTTAGTAACCACTTTTTAGAAATCTTAGTAGATTTTAGAAATCTTCTGGGAAATACAATATAAACTACACTTTGAACCTAATAGAACAAGGAGAAAGAGCTGTTTTTTTTCTAAAACATTTATAAATATGTTCATGGTACCTGTTAGGACACTGTACTAGATACACCAGCATAGAAATCTGAAGATTGGTTTTGCTGAGAAGTGGTAAGCATCCTTTCGAATAGGAGCAATGGAGATTATGGGCTTTCCTAGTATCCTGCTGTAAGCCAATTGCCCTAATGTGCACTTGATTTAAATGATTTATGTAATCTTCAAAAATTTAAGTAATAGTTCTATTTTATAGTGGAAGCTCATTAAAGTTAAGAAGGCCACACTTTAATAGGTGTTAATATAAACAATCTCTCTCTATTTTAAGACCTGCTTCCTAAAATGATGTTTTCTTCATCAGATTATAAATGCCTGGTGTATTATAAGATGCATGCTGAACACTTACTCTTCCAAGAATCAAATCACCATCATTTGATGTTAAAATAAGCCTAGCAGAGGTCCCACAACGAAAGCCCATCATTGTTAAACTATCTGGGTTTTGAGAATCACAGGGCACACCTGGCAGTTTAGTTTGATTGGGGGTTTGATGTATGGGGGAAGATGAAGACTGAGCTGTTACAGGACAATAGTTGGCCACCAGGAATCTCCAGGAGCCTGTTGTTTTATGGCAGAACCCCCTGTAATAGGTGGAAAATGTAGGGGTGTGACTAACTCAGCAATAAAATACTGCCTTAGTGTCACTTTAACTCACTCAGCAATGACAGACCAACCACCTATTTTATAATTGACAAAGGGACTAAGAGCTCCAAACTTCTTCATTCTATGAGATATCTCTGTCTCTCAGTCGCCTAAGGAAAAAGGATGAACTCTGAATAAAATTAGAATAAAGGGTTACCCCTTCCCACCAGGCCAGGAAGTCATCAGCACCACTCATGAGGGCTGCACCAATTCTATGTCCAGGTGCCATGTTTGGGGAGGATGGGGATAATATTGTCTGTAGTTTCACCCCACGGGAATCTCCAATTTGACTATGAAAACATCACTAACCATGGCCAAGTATCCTGTTTTGCTCCCGTTGTCTGGGTTTTAGTACTGAAAGGGCTGCATCCTTGAGGTTCACACTCTACATTAAGCTGTCAATCATTCTAACAGAAGGGTAATACTGGATGGTGGGGAGAGGGAGAGAGAGGAAGGGGAGAGAAATTGATTAAAGTGTAGAAGAGTTTATACTAAATTTGGTTAGTATAATTAGGGCCATGCTAAACTGTGTGAGGTCATGGGTCATCTAATTTTTGTCTCTTCAGGCTACTCCAGCCTGGGAATGTAGTATGGGGGGTATCAATCTCATTTTGGCCTCTGTGATTTTCTTCTATTTTGTGTTGTGCTAAAGAATCTAACCCAGGGTTTGCTACCTGCTAGATAAGTGTTCTGCCACTGGATCCTCCCATCCCACTTCTCAGTGCTTTTCGCTACCAGCTGCCTTCATCCCTTCAACTCAATTCCTAGTCTGGTTTACTTATCACTGAAGTCCATAGGAAGAATCAATGCAGCTGCAAGTTAAGCAAGTTCATGCAGCTTCCAGTATTGCACATGGACATTAGTGACTATTGATGTGACTGGGGGTTGGAATTTTCAGAGCAGACAGACCAGCTGTTGCCAATGCTTCCTTCAGGGGCGGCTTTATTCGTTTATGCTAACTGAACTAAGAAATGCTTTCCCAGTTTTCAGTGAGTTCCCTGCAGCTATTATTCCCTTTATTTAGACACAAATGAAAGCTAATGACACTCCCCACCCCACCCCCCGCCAAACTGAGGCAGAATCAGTGTTAAGTTAGAGAAATTGAATGATATTCTAGGGTTCTCAAATAGATTTGTGCTAAATTTTAATAGGTTCTTCTAACAACTACAATGTTGGGGACTGAATTTTGCATCATGCTCATTTATATATGAAACTCTTAATTTTTAATGTCTTTGAAGATAGGGATTCTAGTAGGCCTCTAATCTTAAAGTACCGGTGACCTCACTCTCATATCTTCTCTGTTCTTCCCCCTTCTCCACTCTCTCTATCGTGTAAGGACTTAGTGAAACAGCAGACTGTAAGGCAGGAAGAAAGCCCACTGCAGAAACTCATCACGCTGACATTTCAGTTTTGAGCTTCCAGTCTCTAGAACTACAAGAAAAGTACTAATAATTGTTGAAGCCACCCAGCCTGCACCATTTATTACAGTGCTCAAAGCATGATAGCATGGTTCATTTTGACCACAAACTTGTATCTGAATATCAGGCATGGAGATTGGAATCAACATTTCTGTCTTCCCCGGTACCACATTACAGCAGTAATTATGATTCGGAGCAGCAGCATCAAGTCAAAGACAGAAAGACTTTCTGGACAGAGACTGACAGTTTGACTTCTAGGAAGACAGTACAAATGTCAGGGATGGTAAGAGAACAGAATAAAATCCAGAACGATTTTTAATAAGTTCCTGCTTGAGTGTTCCAAGTTGCTCTACTTTCAAGCACCACAGTGGGAGCAGGTGAGGGAGGCGAGGGCGAGTAAGGAGCATAATGGGGAAAAGAGGGGGTCAAGTGAGAGCTCCAGGGGTTGCACAGGGAAAGTGGACCTGTGGCTCACTCCTTCCTTGATCCAGTTTCTTATCAAAAAAGGGGGAAGAATTCTAGTTCCTTTATCATCAAACTTCTATATATAACAGATTTTATAAAATATATAAAGCATTTAGAACTATTGCCTGGTACATGGTAAATGTATAACAAACTTTACCTACATTATTTATAATAAGATTTACCATTTTTTCCCAAAATGAATGGAATTCTTATTTGGACAATAGTATAACCCTTGGCTATATTCTGTGTATTATATTCACATGCACTACATTCCTATGTATTATCTTGTCTTCAAAATATTCAAGTGATTTATGTCCTTCCACTTCTAAATCAGAGGGCAATATTTTCCGAATACTCAGAGTAAAGGATTTTTTTATAGTCTCCTGCAGGGAGAAGAACATGTCATGTAAATTCAAATTTCTACTATTTACTCTAATGGCCTTCTAATCCAGCTAGCTTTGCTTTCTGCCTCCATTTCTTCTCTATTCTTCAGGAAGAGTGGACTTTCCAAAAGGAATATCTGACAGATCACTTTCTTACCTCTCTACCATTTAAAAATTCTGAATTGTTGGCTTCAATGTGCATACCCCTCATATGCCAAGCTGCCCCTTCCTCAGGGGAGTCTCTGTGCTGCCAACAGTGCGTCTGCTGCCCACCAGGCCAGGAAGTCCTCAGCACCCGTCATGAGGGCTGCACCAATTCTATGCAAATCCAGGTTCCTTCTCTTGTTTACTTCCTTCTGTGCACCCCCTTCCCTCCTAGAGAAACTGCTTGTGTTGCCTGATGTGAGTTTTCTCTCTCTTACCACTGAGCTGTTGGTAGTCACGTGTACAGTTTGTAGATATGTGATTCAGAGTTGCATAGCGTTCAGAGATACTCGGGAATAAATGGGGTTTAATTCTTTATGGTTTAAAAAGCCCCAATGGGTTTTAATTCTCTTAACGATGAATTTACTTTCTACGTTGTCCCATCTCAAACTGTAAGAAGTTCCATGTGCACACACTTCAATCTTTCACAAATGAACCTTTCCATTTCATGTTTCTTTAATTTTACTTCTACAGTAAGGTAGGAATGAATTACAATTTGGAAAATGATAATTGCATTATTCCATCTCATATAATTTACTGAAAATTGGCACATCTTAGAGTAAATTGCCAAGACCAGAGTTGCACTGAAGTGAGGTGCAGCTGTTGTACTCCTGTGTACAAACGTTTCCATTTAACAGTCTGAAATAATCTTCTAATAGTCTTCAGAAAGAGTACCAGCAAGTTTCTCATTGTCTTGGGAGATAATTCAACTGAGGTAGAAAGCTTAAATTTATTAGAGGCTCTTTTGAAACAGCTTAGGCAAAATTATTTTTTAAATAGAAGGTAAAATTGGCCTAAAACTATGTGTGTATGTATGTTTTAACATTGTTTTTTACTTTTAGCTGATATATAAAAATAAAAAATTGCTTATGTTAGCAGTGTACAATGTGATGTTTTAAATACATGTGATATTTAATTAAATATTGTGTGATATTTAAATCAAATTAACATTTTAAAATATTAACTTTCTTGCAAGCATGCATGTGTGTTTACATGTGTGTATTTGCTTGTGTATGTGTGTATATTTGCTTGTGTGTGTGTATGTGTGTGTGTGTGTATGCATGTGTGTGTACACACATGAGTGGGCTAGAATATCAACACTGGATATTTTCTCTCTGACTTAATTTTTGAGGCAGGGACTCTCAGCAAGCCTAGAGTTGGCTAGTTTAGCTATTTGGCTAGCTATAGAAGTTAACAGTTGCATCTGACTCTGGTTCCATTACCTTCTGCAGTGCTGGGATTCCAGATCCTCACCACTTTCTCCAATTTTTACACGGGTTCAAATGCTCAAATGTCAGGTCTTTACAAATTAGGTCATCTCCTCTGCCTCCACACTACTTGGTTAACTCTGATTTAAATTCCCATTGTATCAGTCCCACATATCCTCTGGGGGAACTCCTGATATGGAGATTTTTTATTTTCCAGTAAGGGTAGTTTCATGTAAAATCATATGTCTGACCAAAAATGCTTTTCATATCTTACTGATTACTCTTACATTACTACAAATCCTGAATCTGTACTGACATTTATTTAATTATGTTTATGCAGATAACTTTATCTATAATACAAACAGAAATACTTAAATCCTGTTTATTGTTTGAAAATGTGGAGCCTGTAAAATTAAGTAAATTATTATTATTTTATTTATAGGCAGTGGAAAGTGTAGAGAAATAACTGATATTAATTATTATTATGAATTACATGGTTAATAAATTTAAATAAAGTTTAACTGTTTTAACTAAGAGTATAATGTGACTCAGTCATGAACTTAGGCTCAAACTACAAAAAATTCCTTACCCTACTTCCAATATACTCATTCATTTAGTATATACTTAGAGAATTCAGTATTATGGATATAAGAGCAAGGAAGTTTTTTCAGAGGAGGCAAAGTTTTGGAGACGCTAGGTCAATGGCAATAAGTTGTGGAGAACATTCTCATTAATATCACTGTATAGCCAAATACAGAAGATATGGATCATTTTGGATGCTATGTCTGAATATCATTTCAGAATAGTATGAGCAAGGAAGTAACAAGAGAATCTTGGAAGAACAGGCCCAAATAATAGAGGGAATAACTCATGAAAGGAAATAAGATGAGATTAGACTTTTATGATCCAATGTGATATGGGATTCCTCTCTGTTTGCTGTGAATATGCTTTATTACCATTGATTAATAAAGAAGCTGCTTTGTCCTATGGTAGGGCAGAATATAGCTAGGTGGGAAAAGTAAACTGAATGCATAGAAAAAAAAGGCAGAGTCAGGAAGATGTCATGTAACCTCCCAAGAAGCAAGATGTGAGGTAATAAACCATTAGCCTGATGATAAAATATAAAATAATAGAAATGGGTTAATTTAAGATGTAAGAGTTAGTTAATAAGAAGCCTGAGCTAATAGACCAAAGAGTTTATAATTAATATTAAGCCTCAGAGTGGTTATTTATTTTTTTATTGTATAAAGTTTTTTTATTTGCCCTCACAAAATAATAACTAGGTATCCAATGCCACATACTAAATAAATAATCCATTCATTACCCAGTCATTTTAGAATTCAGCCCAATACAGGCCAAATAATATGGAAGATGGAACTTGTAAAATGCTCCATTCCCAGATGGAAAACAGCCAATTTCAGAGTGGTTATTTTTATAAGCAGCTTCAGGAACAGGTGGGCAGAGAAAACCTGGTCCAGGGGGACCAACAGAACAGAAAATATTTGTAGCTAAATCCAATGTGTTGAAAACTTTAACTTTAACCATTGTCATCTTTTATGCCATTCTGACAGTAGCATGGAAAATGAACTGAATAGTGATAATATTAGAATCAAAGACATGTCAAGAAGCTATTGCACTCATGTAGCTATGATATTATATAATTGTCTGACCCAGAGAAGATCCAAAGAAGTTTGTTGTAAGGAAGCCGCTAGTTAGATCCTGGCTGCTCAGCCCCAAAATAACCAAAATAATACAGAAACTGTATTAATTAAATCACTGCTTGGCCCATTAGCTCTAGCTTTTTATTGGCTAACTCTTACATATTAATTTAATCCATCTCTATTAATCTGTGTATCGCCAACTAGCTCTATTCCCTGTGCAGGGCCAAGAAAGTCCTTTATTAACCAATGGTATTCACAGCATACAGAATGGAAACCCACATCACCTCCCCTTTTCTGTTTAAATAAAAAAGGAAGGTTTTAACTTTAACATAGTAATTACATATAACAAAACAGTTATCAAGCAAGAATTACAGTTACAATATTTACATCTACTTTATCTTTCATCATAACTGAGGAAAACTATAATTATAACTATATATTCTTCAACTCCATCAAATACTCCAGAAGGATATACTATTACCTAAGTAAACAGGAAGTGCATTGTAAGCAACTTCCAAAACTCTAGAGTTGACAGAAACATTTTGTTGCCTGGACTGTCACCCAAAGTTCTTCTGTATTGTTGGAGCATCCATATTAGGCCTATAGATCCATAGTATCCAGCAGACTTTTCCACGAAGCAGGAAATTTCGAAGACAATTTTTCCTATATTGGCAGTTTGTCAGTCACTTTCTTCTGTGTCCTGCAGAATGTCTGGCAGACTCTTTCATGAAGCAGAAACACCAAAGGACAGTCTCACATTTAGGCAAGTTTAACAGTCATTAGTCTGTGGGTCCTGCATGTTCAGTTCACACAGAATAACATCAAGCAGTTCAGGCAAGAGCAGGTTCTTGCCCAAATGGCTAAGAAACTTCATAAGGAGCCTCTTCGATGTCTATCATCCTCTTGAAGTAATTGGTGCTGCCAGGAGCATATGTGTGTCATGTCATAAAGTACTAACTTCTTAAAACATTTTAAATGTCATATTCCAAAGGTCTCTGAAAGACTTGAAGAATACCTATCTAACTAAAATATATCTATGTATCTAGAAAACCTAACTAACATGACTATAAGCTTTACTATTAAAGATGATTATCTATTAACCTATATTTCTTAATTATATATTACATTTTTAAATGAGCTGCACAAACACAATACCTTAATCAATAGCAGGAATATAATATAACACAATTGATCTTAAAATTGTATCAATAAACTAAGATCCATACCAATGCAAATCTCTATAGCACATCCCCCTTTAAATGTAAAGAAACATTTACAAACAATATTTGGGAATATGGGCATAGTTCTCTCCAAACTGCTTCCTGCTTTTTGTTGGGCAAAGTATTTTTGGGTGTGTTCATGGCAACCTTTCAGGGCGTCTTGGTCCATCAAACCACATTAGTCTGGAAGGAATCCACAGATTCTCATCTTCTGTGGAAACCAAAGAAGAACCTCTTTTCCAAAGCAATATATCCTTAGACTCAAATTCTGAAGTTGAGATACCTTTATGTTGGTTTAACTTCACAGTCTATACAATGAAATGCCTCTTTGTACTTAGCTCCTTCACAGTTAAAATATTCAAAGAAAATATAATAATATACATAATCTTTACTCTCTTTATATGACTTATTTTTTTACTCTGTTATTTTTAATATTTATTTTATCATCTTTACTCCTTTAATCTATGACTGTTTGTACTCTGTTTCTTTAAAGACTTTGTTTTATTTATTTTTAAACCATTTGCATCCTTTTATGACTCTCTATATTCTTTTTCTTCTCTCTCCCAAGCCTATGTACATGTTTTAAACACACAGTGACCAATTTAAAGGTCTTTTCCATCTGAATTTGTCTTTATTGTGTATCTATGATCCTTTTCTGACCAGGATGGCTTCTTAAAATGCTAAGCACTTTTTAAAAACCTAATCAACAGCTTTGCTAGGGCAAACAAGGTCCTGCCTGCTTGCTCTGACCAGTCCAGCATGGCAGAGCTGTTCACTGCCTCTGAGAGACATGTACCTTGCCCCATTTTTAGGCACACAGTGGGTCTATGTTGCCATTAAGTTGTAGCACTCATAGAACCCATTTATATGTTTCACAGCTGGGTACCTCAAAAGATTCAGAGTTTGTACTAGCAGCACAGCCCAGAAAGCCACTGTTTCAAAACTGTGCATCTTTTTTTTCTGTTACTGCTCAATCAGGAGAACCTCTCTTAAAGGAGCCACAGCACTAAGCTGTGCTTAACTCTGTTTTCTTTTGTGTGTGTGTGTCTAGAATTTCTTTCCAAGCTTTCTCAGGTTTTATGTGGATATAGCTGACTACGTTAGGCACTAATTTGTTGTAGGAACCTGCTTGTTTGTTCCTGACTACTCAGACCTGAAATAGTCACACAGAAACTATATTATTTAAATCACTGTTTAGCCAATCATGTAATCATATTTCTAGCTAGCTCTTACATCTTAATTTAACCCATCTTTATTATCTGTGTATTGCCATGTGGCTATGGCTTACTGGGTAAAGTTCCAGCACCTGTCTCTGGTGGGGCTACATGGCTTCTCACTCATTCCACTTTATTTCTCCCAGCATTCAGTTTAGTTTTCCCTGCCTATTTCTATTCCCTGTGCAGGCCCAAGATAGTTCTTTATTAACCAATGGTATTCACAGCATACAGAGGGGAATCCCACATCAAAAGATGATGGAAAGAAGTTAGGACATGCCTTGAACTGAAGGAATGGACCATCTTAGTAATTGAGTTCATAGGATGGTGGGATTAGTAGAAAGGTATAGACATAAATCCAAATGTTTGAGGTTTTGTCTTTGCAATTATATGACTATATTAGTTATAATACGTATGGGGAGTCTTCAGGTAAATTTTGAATAGAATACATGTTGGGGACCAGCCTCGACAAAAATACCTCTTTCCAGGGTAGAGGCATGGGGATTTAAAAATATAGTAAAGAATATGAACATGTGAATGAAAATAATAAAATGAAGTAACATATAGGATAGTATCAGGAGAGAATTACAGTGAGTCCTGAAATTTGCTGGCATTTAATTTCCAATTGCTTTAAATACTCCTGACCCCAAAAGGTAGGAGTAAGGCAGAACTATATTAACATGATACAAGGAAATGAACATACCAATTGAAGGTCACAGGCTACATCCACAGTTAAACATTTTGTTGCTAGAACAAAGCAAATCACACATACACCTTAGACCAAAACATTCTGTAGGCAAACCACTTCCTCGGTGGAATCCAAAGTATCTCCATAAAGAAACTGGACTCTTAGTTGGATCCTTAGACTCTTGTTTGAGATAGGAACAGATCAACTTCTCTATTCCTGGAGTACAAGGTATGGCTATTAGCCACACCTGTTGACAATAACCTTGAGAGAGCAGAACTCTCTGGTCTACGTCTAGGTGGGATCTCTGTTTGAGGTAGAAGCACAAAAACCTTGAAGGAACTAGAGGTAAGTTCCAACTCTCTGACCTTTGGTCAAGGTGGAAATAGGCTCATATTTTTGGGCCTCCACAAATAAATAAATAAATAAAACACAACAAATAAGTAAAAGGTTTGTGATTTTCTAATTACCACGTAGAATGTGCCATTGAGTATAGGTCCCTGAAGCTAAGTAGGGACTTGGCTGTGTGTCCATCTGAAATATTATGGCAAAATACGTTAGACTTGGTATTTATTTATTTAGAGGTAAATTTTCATGTATTCCAGGCTCACCTCAAAATGGCTATTTAGTAGAAGGTGATCTGGGATTTCTGCTCCTCATGGCTTTACTTCCTGAGTGCTGGGGTAGGTGGTGTGTGTCACATACTAGGTCTATGTAGTGATATGGACTGAGCCCAGGGCTTTTTGCATGCTAGACAAGAATTCTACCATCTAAGTTACATCCCCAGTCTAATCTGGGTTGTTATATTGCTGTTTGTGAACAGCAAAGGTTTATTGGTCCTCTTTTGAAGGCTGGGAAACTCAAGATGGTGCCTTGTATTTAGAAAGAGGTGAAAGAGGTGGACATGCTTCCTCAGGTCTGTTCATAATGTTCTACTCCCTCTTTTGTGGGTAGTTTTTTTTTTCATGACATGCTCAACTGAAGATCTGACTTCTAATACAAACTACATATGAATTATGTGGAGTGGGATACAAACTTTCAAGGCATAGCTCCATGAGTTTACAGAGATAGCTACAGTCCAAAAATAAAAGGCAAGGGGCTTGAAATACACTCCAACATTCTGAAGTTAGATGTTGAATCCCATGACTAGCACTGAAAAGAGTCTGATGGAGAAGTAAAAGGAAGACCATGGAGGCCTGGAAACAAAGTGCTCCGTTTGTCAGCTGTACTGAAAAGAGCAGCATTTCACATTCCAGAAGCTCCAGATACTGCCCAGGCAGCCTTGGTGGTTTCAAACCTCTGTATTTGTCCTTCAGCTGTAATCTCTGCTTACATCCTCTGTGAAGCCTGCTTGATTAGAGTACCTGGAATATATACTGGATGCTGAGGACCAAGTGCCTACTTTCATTAATCAGGAACTCACTCATTCTGTTTTCTTAAACCAGAGACGTTGCATGCCTTGCCAGAAGCAGGTTTACTGGGCAAATCTGCTGGCAGTGGAGTCTGAGACAGGATTCCATTGCATATGGTTCTTTAAGAAAAACTCTTCACAATAAAAATATTGGAGGTGAGTGGACAAATCAGGGTGTAACTTCCAGTGGTCTGGACTTGGTTTGGTTCGCTAGAAGGAGGGAAGCAAATTCCACCATAGCATTGTCTTTCTTTGAGTAAAGGGTGTCTGACTTTTGTACTCTGGAATCTCACAAGGACAAGCCTCTGGAGAAAGTCCTAGGTGTAAGCCATTAGTTCAGGACTGACAACAGGCAGAGGAAGAGTGTGTCAGCAGATAAAGGGGGTGTAGGCGATAGACACTGGCAGGCAGATATTCTAAAGTGATTGTTTTGCATCTTGGATTGCAGCTCCTTTCTTGGATAAGTTGGGGACTATGAAGAGAAAAATTCTTTAAATCTCTATTTCTATCTTTCAGCTTTATCTCTAACCCACCTTTCATCTGTGCAGTTTTTAAAATTTATTGTTTTAAAGAAAGGAAAACCCCAAAATTCCATGTCCCAAGATTGTCACTGTTGATTTCTCAGTGTATTTGCCTCAAATCGTTCCTAAAGATTATTCCACCGATAAATAAAAATGCTCCTTTTACTTATTTTGCCTCACAGGTTTTCATTATTAAATTTATGATTAGATAACATTATACCAGGTGCTAGAACTATGATTTGTTATTACTATCCCTTAATTTAGGGTCTTTTAATTTTTCTACATTTTCACTTTGTATTGTATCTTTTTTTTGAGAGTGACTCTTTGTTTTTTGCCCTGCTTGACATGAAACTCACCATCAGCCCACTTCAGCCTCACAGGGAGCTAGGATCACTGGTATACACCATCAAACCTGGTTTATGTTTTTACTTTAATAAAATATTCTTTAATTATATGTTTTATATCTAAAAAATTAATGACTATTTTTTATGCAGGGTATTTGCGTGTGCATGCAGCTGCATGTGTGTCCATATGCACAGGCCAGAGTAGGACATTAGGACGGTAGGTGTGCTAGTGCTCCCATCTTTTCTCTTGGAGAGCCTCTCACTGAACCAGAAGCTCGCCATTTTAGTTAGGCTAGATGGCCACTGAGCATCCAGGATCCACCTGTCTCTGTCAGGTAATGCTAGGGTTACAGACACTTATGTCATGCCCAGTTTGACTTCTTTTGTTGCTGCTGTTTTTTTGTTTTTTTTTTTTTTTTTTTGTCATGAGTAATAGAGATTACAACCCAGGTCCTCTTGTTTGCCTGGCAAGTGCTGTTACCCACTGAGTAATCTTTCCAGCTGGAGCAACATATTTTCTTTAAAAACCTTTCTCTATATATTTAGATTATTTTCTTGTCAAAATTTCTAAATACGCAATTAATGGAAAAAACTCATAAAAATTTTAAAACATTTGGTAGATGGCATTAGGTCTTACAAACTGGGGGCTCATGGCTAGCTGAGAGGCCTATTAACATATCAAAGTGGACTCTGGCTAGCTTTCCCAGTATCCCTCAGTATCTGTGGCTTTTCCCAGATCTCCCAGTATCTTTCAGTATCTGTGGCTCCTCCCAGCTCTCCTCACCTTACCTCCTACTCTAAACCTCTCTCTCCCAGGGGCTAGGCTTCTTTCTGCTTCCCTTCATCCCTCCTGATTCTTATATATCTCAGCTATTTTGACTACACCAGTGTCTTGGGCTCTTGGCTTGGGTTACCGGTCTTGCTTAGTGTTTCCTTTCTTGTTCTTCCTCCTCTTCTCTCTTCTCATGATCTTGTTTAGTCTGCTGACCATGTTCAGCCTGGACTCTTCCCTCTGCCTGCTTTCTCCCTTAAACCTGCAATAAAATTTTTCTCTATCTCTGTTAGTTTTTCTATTACTGTGAAGAGATACCATGACCATGGTAATTTTTATAAAGGAAAACATTTAATTGGGTCTGGCTTATAGTTTCAGAGGTTTAGTTTGTTATCCTCATGGTGAGAAGCATGGTGGCATGCAGGCAGGCATGGTGCTGGAGAAGGAGCTGAGAGTTCTACATCTTGATTCACAGGCAGCAGAGAGAGACTATGTGTCATACTGGGCTTAGCTTAAGCATATGAAACCTCAAATCACTGTCCCCACAGTGACACACTTTCTCCAACAAGGCCATCCCTATTCCAACAAAGCGGCTACTTCTCTCAATAGTTCCACTCCCTATGGCCCAAGAATTCCAACACAGGAGTCTGTGGGGGGCCATACCTATTCAAACTGCTAAACTACACTTTAGAGTAGTCACACCCTCCTCCTTTTAGTTCATTTTTCCATTCAGTAAAATTGCTTTTTGTGATAGGATGTGCCATTTCCTATTAGTTATGACTTCCTAAGGCTCTCAAGATAACTCAGCTTTTTTTCTTCTTTTATCACTGATTGATTAATTATAATTATTTTGGTCTTGAAAACTAGTAGGAAAATTTGTAGAATGTTTGCTCAATCAATTTCTTTCTTCTCAGGGAGTCCATGGGATTACTCATACATATGCCTTCTTTTTCCAATTAAAAGAGAAAATAACAGCTTGACCTCCTGTGAGGGATGGATTTCAGAAGCAACATCTTACCACTTCCAAGACATTTGTGAAGTGAAGAGTATTTTGCTTGTAAAGTTAGAGACTATAGCATTTCAGTACAGGGAGTGGAAGTATGTTTGGGAGAGGCGCATGGTCTTTATTAACCAAACTATTTTTAGGAAACCGTAAAAGCATAGATGACTGTTAAATTTTAGGGTTCTCTGTTTAAACTGCACCAGTTAACAGGCCCAACTAAGGAAAGAGTACACACTCTGTCAAATGCGTTCCATATGCTCAATTCTACAGTGATCTCCCTGTGTTTATACAGGATCTCCTGCAATGAACCCTTTCACACTAAAGGGGTGCTGTTTTGTACTTGTTGATTATTAAAGATTCTCTTAAGGTATTTTGCAATTCAACTACTTGAAGTACAAGCCTATACAAAACAATCATTTGTTAGCTCTATTGATGGCAGAATACGGATGTAACAGTTAATCTTGATTGTCAGTTTGATGGAAATTAAAATCGCCTAGGGAAGCTTGAGTGTCTGTGGGGGCATTTGCAGAGACTTAACTGAAGTGGGAAGATCCACCCTCAATGTGGGTGGCACTGTCCCTCAGCCTAGAGATGTGGACGAATGAAAGGGAAAGAACATGAGCTGCATTCATCTCTATCTCTTGACAGTGTACACAGTGTGAACAGCTACCTCCTGTTTCTGCTGCCACAACTAGAGCCTCATCCAGCTGCACACCTGCCATGATGGACTGGACTCCCAAGCTTGGAGCCAAACACCAACTTTCCATATATTGCTTTGCTCATGTCCTTTATCACATCAGTGAGAAAAATAGCTAATACAGAAAAGTTGATATTAAGGAGTAGAGCCTTCTCTGTTCTAATCTAATTGTGTGCTCTCAGGCCTTTGGAAGTGGTTTGTGGAAGAATATGGAAGAGAGTGGAGACTTGGGTTAGAGAAGCTTTAGAATGTTGTAGACTGAGCTTAAGCAGCAATTCTGGTGGGCGTGTGGAAGATAATGCTGAGAGGCAGACAGGTAATCAAGATGATGTTAACAGATGGTAAGGACTGTTAGCACTGGCACAAGTGGATCAGAAGGATGTAAAAAATTTGCAGATTGCTGAGGTGAGAAGCATGAGCAAACTCACAGCTGCAGACAAGGAAGAAGTGGGATTAATTGTAAAGAGAAACCCCAGTGCTTGGTACTGGTATAAAAGGAAAGGTTCCTTGAGGGGAGGTAGTGCGCCACCAGTGGGAGACAGAGTCTAGATTTAGAATACCACCACAGGGGACTGGAGAGGAAGGTGGCTTTTAACCAGCTATAACACTAAAGTTCCAGGGAATCTGATGCCCTCTTCTGAGCATCTCAGGCACCAAGCATGAACATGGTGCACATACATGTGTGTAAGTAAGGCACTTACACTTAAAATAAAGACAATACAAAGTAAAAAATAATTAAAAAATAGAATTACCACCATGTTGACAGAGGTTTCTGTCCTGCCTGCTCCTGCAGCCATTCAGTCCCAAAGAAACACACTGAGGTCTACATTAATCATAAACTGGTTGGCCTATTAGCTCAGGCTTCTTATTAACTCTTACATCCTACATTAACCCATAATTATTGTCTGTGTCAGCCATGTGGCTTGGTACCTTTTATCAGCGAGGCATTCTCATCTTGCTTCCTCTGTGTCTGGGTTACGACTGTAGACTGAGTCTTTCCTCTTCCCAGAATTCTCTTGTTCTCATTGCCCTGCCTCTACTGGCCAATCAGAGTTTTATTAAAACAATACAAGTGACAGAATACAAGACCACTGTCCCACAGTACCACCACAGTGGTTCCCCAATACAAGATGACCACCAAGGAAAATGTTTTCCCCAGAACCAGACATGCACGTGGTGAGAAAAAACTGTAAGCTTATAAAAAAAAGATTTTAAGATAATCTTATTGAATAGGTAAGGATTTCAAGCTTTTGGAAGTTTGTTGTAGTAATAAAAGAAAGATAGTGGTGAAGGAAAACACAAAGCTAAGGGAAACAAACGTGTTCTACAAGATT
This sequence comes from Ondatra zibethicus, assembly GCA_004026605.1. NCBI lineage: Eukaryota > Metazoa > Chordata > Mammalia > Rodentia > Cricetidae > Ondatra > Ondatra zibethicus. The sequence continues at coordinate 10,352 of PVIU01012606.1, read as the reverse complement.
GATGTAGCTTCTAAGAAGAGTCAAATATTCAACAAAAACAGTTCTTGAACAAAAACTAAAATCTTGATTTTAAAATATAGAACACTGAGCCAGGGGATTGTCCTAGTGGGCAAAGTGAATGCTATGCAGGTGTGATGGTTGATTTCAGAACCTCAGAACCAATGCGCACCCAACTGATGTGGTAGCAGTAGCTGAAGGGTACTAACAGGCCAGAGCATGGTAGACAGGACACCAACAGGTTTTGCTCTTCACCTTTCTCTCTTCCCTTTGCTAAAAACCATTAGATTACATTCCTAAAGCTACCCACCAAGATCTATTCCCTTATTTGGCCACTCCCTCCTCCTGAGGCTGACTCCCAAGTCCAGCAATCAAAAGCCCCCTTTGGTTCACCTAATTAACATGCCCACTCTAAATTAAACTCCTCATCTAATGCAGAGCTTCCCATTTACCTTTATAAACTGCCATTTGCCTATGGGCCATGCCTGTCTCCTCTCTAACCTTTGCCCTCCAGGGCAAATATCCCTGCCTCCCCTGGCTTTCCTTCCCTTTAGCTTGTTTCCTATCCCCTGTTTTTGTCCTCTGTCAACTGTCTGTAATCCCAGCACTTCCATAGAGAGAAGGGGAGACTGGTGGGAACTTCTATGTCAGCTAGTCTGGAGTGCATGGTAGCCAATCATGGGAAACCCTTTCCCAAACAATGTCAAAGGTAAGGACCTCTAGCTAAGGTTGGCTTCTGTCCTCTACACGTGTGCCACGGCATCAGTGGCCACTCTCACACAAAGAAAAAGCCTTGTCTCTCTCTTACACAGAGGGGAGAGGGAGAGAGGAAGGGAGGGAGATAAAAAACAAAAACATTATGAGCCTAAGTTTTTAAATTTATTCTTTTTTATTGATCTCTACATTTTTCTCTGCTCCCCTCCCTGTCTCTCCCCTCCCCTTCAACCATCTCCCAAGGTCCCCATGATCCCAATTTCTACTTCTGATGTAGATTAGACCTGTGTATGTCTCTCTTTGGGTCCTCATTGTTGTCTAGGTTCTCTGGGATTGTGATTTGTGGGCTGGTATTGGCATAAAAACAGACAGGAGGACCAATGGAACCGAGTCGAAGACCCGGATATTAATCCACACACCTTTGAACACCTGATTTTTGACGAAGAAGCAAAAAATTTCAAATGGAAAAAAGAAAGCATATTTAACAAATGGTGTTGGCATAACTGGATATCAACATGTAGAAGAATGAAATAGATCCATATCTATTGCAATGCAAAAAACTCAAGTCCAAATTGATCAAAGACCTCAATATTAAATTTAGTCTTGAACTTCCTGAAAAGTAAGCTCTAGCTTTAGGGTGAGGGTTTTTAGGTTCCGAACTGTTTTCTGAGCGCCGTCAGTTGGTCCTGCTCCCAGGGTCCTTTCCAATCACACACAGCTGTCTCGAGTTCCCATACATTCCCGCAAAATTTCACCTTGGGGCTTTGGAAATAGATTTTTACTCTCACAGAAGGCTCTTCTCCAGAACATTCTGCAGGCAATTATCTCCTCCCCAAGTCTCCCATGTCACTCTCTCTCTCCCCAATAGGGAATGCGAATCCCTGGGCAAGGAACCCTGTTGTTTCTGAACCGGTCCCTCTAAGGGAGCCTAATATGGAAAAGGTTCAGTGAGACTCAGTGAGTATCTGTTATATGAACAAATTAAGATTTATGCAATCCACCGGCGCCTGAAAGTACACACTAGCTAAGGAAGTCAACAGTTGAGACACTTTCAAATGCATCAGCCTTTGTTGTACGTGGGAGGTACAGAAACAGGAAGCCAAACAGGCCGAGGGTTTGTTTTGCTTCCTGGGAGAACTATTTAGAATTTAGTCCTTTTGCGTCCCTGCGCATAGTTTCCTGAGGTTAGCATCTTGCATTTGGATGATGCATTAGATTTTTTTCCCTCAATGATTTGAGTCATATTTTATCCTACAGTCCCTGCCTTACAATAATAGAATAAAAGCTCTGCAAAGCAAAAACTTGCCCACTATCTACGTAAGGTTTGATCTCCTAGGTTGGTATTCAGGTTTCACTTCATGTGCTCCATCTCCACAGGGAAACAGAAGCACCCTGCTGCTACTCTCTCTCTCTCTCTCTCTCTCTCTCTCTCTCTCTCTCTCTCTCTCTCTCTCTCTCTGTGTGTGTGTGTTACAGTGTGAGATTTATCCATACATTAAGATGAGAGCATAAGAACAAGAAGAGATTGAGGCAAAAATCTGTTGCCATTTTCATGACCTATATTTACTGATCCATATTTAAATCATGTTTTAAAAACTTAAATGAAATCTAAAGTATATTTCACAGTTCTCATTTGTGTCTTAACTGGAATTTAACCTTTATAAATGGAGCTATTACCACATTCTCTGTTTCTCTTCATGTAAACTGTTTTCCCAAAGGAAAATCATCACAAACATTTTGTCTTTACTTTCCAATAGCTCTTAGCTCCCCAGCTACAGACTTTCAGCATTAGATGCCCACTTTCCCCATTGTAATCATGTGGTTTATCAGATAGTTATTTCGGGACACACAACTGTAAACTGTAAAACTCTTCTTTGAAGTTTCAATCTTCAGTCATTGAGCTAGTTTATTTCTATTTTTTCCCCGAGCAGCTGCTCTGTTGATTAACCAGAAATTGTTTCTTCCTTCTTTAAAATTAAAATAGCATGCACAAAATAAAAAGATTTATATATAAAACAAGAGTGATGATATCGTAAGAACACAAATTCTGTGCTCCAAGAAACTAAGATGCGTGTATCCTCTGCGTACATGCACAATTTGGGATGCATCTATAATATATATACATACACATTATATATATACACGTATTATGTTTATATAATATGTATGAATAATTGACATTTATGGATATTGACAATTCATGAAAAATATAAAAGCATAGAGAGCCTACTATGCACTAGTGTTTTTGCTAAGACTGAACCAGATCACATCCTGCTTTGCAGATGAGGACTGATGATGAGAAAGAGAGCAATTTGGCTGAGGTCCCTGCACTAAGAGGAGTAGGCAGCAGCCATGAGACTGCAATGAGTTTTGTCCTGAGATCAAAACGCTCTGTTCTCTCCTCCTTTATCACTTTTTCTTTCTGAGTTATTTCAAACTTACCAAAAATAATTGTTGAGAGAGTGAAAACTTTTATCACCTTCCTTAAAAGATAGGATATAATGAATATAATTTGATTTCTGATTATCTCCCAATCCCATTCCGTCATTTTTCTGAGTTCAGAATTTGAACTCATTCACATTTTTTACATAGTATTAAATGTATATGCATCTGAGAAAGGTAGATAGTGTTACTCAGTACCTTTCCAGATTGTGTAACTGTTGGGAGATTCACATTTCACCCAATGTTGTTTGTTGGGACCATTTGGAGTCCTGGCCTCCAGTTGCTCTTCCCTGCTAGAGATCTTTACTTTCCTTGTGATTTGAGTTACTTAAAGCTGTGTCAAAGTTGCTTACCAGCTCTGCTTCATGAGCACGTGTTGTCTTGCCTTGAGGATCAGAGGGTAAGGTTTTCACCTGCTGGCCCACCTGAGAGTTGGGTATATAAGCCTCCATGGTGCTATTGAATAAAGGGCTTCTTACCAGTGACTAGAGGTCCGTGTCTCTGTCGGTCTGTCTGTCTGTGTGTTTGTGTCTTTGTGTGTTTCAACCTCCAGCTCCTTGCCCGAATTTCGTGAACTGTATGGTAGCGCATAGAGCGCAGACAGGTGTTGTGCGATACAGTTGTTTGCACAGCTTTACAGTGGGCCCATGGGGACTTACCAGCATTCTTGATGCATGCTGTGTTGATAGCTGTTCAGGTTATTTCTGACTATTAGTACCAGTTTAAAACTGGACACATTTGTTGGGTATGAAATAACAATCTATTTTCATTGGCACATCCTTTGTCAGTACTGAAGTGGAATATTTTTATGTATTGGTATTTCATACACAGTGAATTGCCTGCCTGAGTACTTTGTCCCTTGGTTGTGTTAAGTTAGCTACCTCTTTCTTATTAATTATAGGTTGATTATAGCTTATAATCTTCTTACACATTTTCCTGAATTCATTTTTCTTATATCATGCCTTTTCATGTATGAACCTGGGTCCTTTAGAGTAGGGAGTGGGGACTGAATGCGTGAATTTACTGACACTTTTTACATTTAAAGCAAATGTAATATTTTTCTGTGAATTGCCTTTTCCTATCCTTTGCCAGTTTTCTGCTGGGACTTTTTGTCTGTTTCTCTTTTTCTTTCAGGTTTTATTTTTTAAATTTCAGAGCAGAATTGTGTATACTTTTTTCCTATTTTGTGGATAATTTTCTGACTTTTGTGCCTTTTTTTCTTATAGAAGATGAGTTTTTATAGATATAAATTAACCATTTTTCCTGGTTTCTGAAAATTGACTAATTAGAAAAACCTTCCTCATTCTAAGGTTATAAACAACTAATTTTCTTCTCACATTTCTCTACTCCTGTAGTCTGAATTTATAGTTTGTATCCTTTGACAGTTTTTTTTAGAGTGATATAGCCTTATCTTGTATAAGGCTATGCACAGTATTGGAACAATATAATTTGATAAATATATTTGTTGCTGTAGCATTTATTAAAGTTATTTTGTTGCACTAATCTGAGATGCCACTAAATCCTTACATCTATTTATAAACTTTGAGTTCTGTTTCCCTGTCTGGTTTTTTAGCTTTACCCCCCCTATTTTAGCATATGTCTTTAAAATGCATTATGATACATGATACACTTAGTTGCTTCTGTTCCTGTCTTTTAAAAAGTTTTTTTTGTTTACTTTTGCCTTTTAGTATTTCTATATGAGCATTCATATAAATTTGATTATTTCTTTATAAACAGTTTTGAAATTTTAAGATTTAACCTAATTTTTAAATTAACTTAGAATTAATATTTACTTACGCGTTCCAAGGGATTTGTCTAATCATCACAGACGTATTAAGTTATCATCAAAGGAAGGTTATTAAGGACACAAAAGTTGATAATTTAGTTCTGGACTTGCAACATTTCAACCTCTACACATCATTATGTTATAGCCCGCCATTCAGCCTTTATTGTCATAACTCCTTTCCAGAAATTCTCATTCATATACCATTTAAGACTCAAACCTTAACTGAGAGAAATTCTGTATGTAAAGGGAAATTAGTCATCAGTTACATGGTGTCTGACTGGGTCCAAATCACACGGTAAAGAGAGAGTCAGCTGAGAGGGGAGCTGCAATGCTGTTTACAACTTAGTGTCAGGACACAAAATGGAGAAATTCTTGAGTTTGATTCAGCAGATTAACAAGGACATGTATCTTTAGACCAAGATGCCTCATCTGCATGAGTTTTGAAAACATGTAAGTGTAAATGTTATATATATGAATACATACAAATATTACGGTATATGTGATGAAAAAAGTCAGCTGCCTATTACAGAAGTGTTCAACAGGATGAGAGAGTTCTCTACATTTTTCTACAGCATCTCAATCTGTATTTCTAACTTGAACAAAGCAAGGTCAACTTATTTGGAATATGCTTTGCTTCCTATAAATAAACAAGCAAATAGAAAACCTATTTATGTATTTGTGTTTTCAGGAATAAACTAGAGAAGGTTAAGCCAGAAACTAATAAAAAAGTAACATGGAGAAACATGGGGCATGTGGAAAAGTCAGGATGTGGAGGTGGAATCTCAGCGAATGTGCTTCATCCTGCTCTATAAAATTAAATACAGGAATAAATAAAAGCAAAAAGACCTAGACATCAAAAACAAGAAAGAGTGAACAAAATGACCTTGGCCCTTGTAGTCACATTAGTGAAAGGCCGGTGGCTCACTCACACTGAGAAATGAATGGTATACATTTAAAAAATAGTATTTTTCTTGTATATTTTAAATATAAACTTAAAAAAGCAACTGAAATAACTGTTTTAGGTGAGCAGTCTGTTAGGTGTTTGCTATTTTGAAACTGGTGTACACTTTAGCTGGAGTATTAATTGGCATGAATGTTTCAGAGGCTAAGAGTTTTCATATAAGAAATATAGGCATAACATACTGAAGAATACAACACTTTGTAAATTTATGTTTGATTTGGAAATACCAGTGAACATCTAATTCCACACCAAATTATCCAATAAAACCCCACTAGTTATGTGTGTGTGGTGTATGTATGAGGTACTTGCATGTAAGCATGTGGATATATGTGAGGCCAGAGCAGTACATGGTGATGTCTTCCTCTGTTGTTCTCCATCTTGTTGCTTTGAGACTAGCAACCTGAAGCTGTTTTGACTTGGTTGGCTAGCCAATATGCTCTGTGGATCTGCCCTTGTCTGTCCCTCAATGCTGAGGTTACAGGCATGTCCAGCCACGCCCACATTTTTACATGGGTGCAGGGGATTTGATCTCAGGTCCTTATGTTTGCACAGCAAGTGCTCTTGTCCATAGGCTGAGCTATCTTCGCAGCCCCAGTTTTGTTTTTTGAAATGTCTTAGACATGATAATCAAGTAATATCTAAAAATATGATTTTCTAATGACAGAAATCTGATATCTTTGAAGAATGACAGAGTATCGACCTCAACCATTCAAAATAAGACAATGTCCCCACAGGAACAGAAGCTCCCTCTTACTGATGTGGCTGCATTAAGTGGGTAAAGAACCTACTCAAAGAAAATCTCATTATTGTGAAATGAGAGAACTTGAACTTGAGAAAGATCAATGACTATAATGAATTAGAACATAGAAATCATAAAAACCTGTGAGTCTATGAGGTCATCACCACCAGACAAACAATACCAGACTAAACAAACCAATGCCAAGTATTGACTCTCAATAGAGTTTGTTGGTAACCAGATATGAGTCTGTCAACAAATTAGCTAATTTTTCTATCTGAACATCAGATGGTGTGGGGAAAGATATTTTTAATAAACTAATTCCAGATAATAAACCCAAAATAGTAGTAGAAGAAAATAATAAAGGGATGGTTGCATCATCAATAAATACTACAGTATCAGTTAAATTTTGGGGAGGAATCAGGTTAATGCCTGTTTAGCACTCTGATTCATTCTACAGATGTGCCAGTCCTTTGGGCCTCATGATACGGTGCAGCAAGAAGCACCTGTTTCCTTGAAAATAACAAGGTAGATTTCTTCTTTGTGGCCAAGTAATACTGCATTGTGCCTAGATACTGTATTTTTTTATTGGTTCACCCAGCTCACAATTTGGCTATTACAAAAGTACTATATGGGTTTGCATCACTATGGTGATGTATGCTGACTCTTGTTTCTTTGATTGATATAGCAGAATTATAATTGTATGCTATAATGGTTTGATAATACTTTAAAATAAAGTTTTAAAAATTAGAAATAGAGTTGTTAAATTAGCTTCAAGAATTTATTGGTAAAATAACCAAAAGTCTTATAGGATTTACTTTAAAATGTTCTAAGAAAGTAAGCATTATGGAGAAGGAGAAGAAATAACTTTGTTACATATTAAAAATTGTTAAATCTGCATGATGATGGGGTTAAAGATTATATTCTTTATAATTATGTATAATTAAAGTTAAAAACTCTGCTTTTATGAACATTACATTTTAGTATAACAGAGATGAAATTCAAAAGAAAATAGTATTACAGCAAGAGGCACAGATGAGGAAATACAAATGAAGCATGGAGGCCTGGGAAATAACATGGAGATTCAAAATCTTAGTCAAGAGACCAGGAATTCCTTCAGTAAGAAAGTGACAGCTAAGGAAACATCTGAAGAAAACGAGGACACAGGCCATGAAGGTAAGTGTGGGAAGTACCTTCCAAGCGGGCACACAGACCCGATGCAGAAGCGTGAGTCACAGAGCGAACCAAGATGAGCCTGGTGTGACAGAACACTGAGTGAGAAGGTGGGTACCAGATGATGTCAAAGAGGAGGAGGCATGCATGGGAGGTGCAGTTCCTGTTGTGTTTTCCAGGTCATGTTGGGGTAGCTTTTCAATTCCTCACCTTTTAGGCCAGCTGCAGAGAGGCATATTTGCCTCACAATATTCCCACATAACTGCACAAACTACTGGTGTCTGAGCTTTTATTTCAGAAACCTAATCAGAAGATTATAGCTTAAAGATTTATCTGAAGAAAGTGTATCAATATTTTAAAAACAGAGTTGTCTTAGTTAAGGTTTCTTTTGCCATGACTGTGGCAACTCTTATGAAGGAAAAACTTTTAATTGGGTTGACTTACATTTTCAGAGTTTTAGTCTATTATCATGATGTGATATGGTGGTGTACAGGCAGACATGGTGTTGGAGAAGTGGCTGAGAGTCCTACATCTTGACTCAAAGGCAACAGGCAGTGATCTTAGACACTGGGCAGTATCTTCAGTATAAAACCTCAAAGTCCACCTCCTCAGTGACACACTTCCTCCAACGAGATCATATCTATGCCACAGGAGTACATAAGATTAATATTAAAGATTTATATGCTGTGATCAGACCAAAGCAAGGCTAGAATACAATATGAAGGAAAATTCTGTAGAAAGGGAATTAAAATTCTTTCACTAAATATACTACTTTAAGTGGTTGTAGATCTCCTTGCTTTCTATTGTATACATAGGAAGTGGGTGTGGTGGCAGGCAGACAGACATGGTGATGTAGCAGTAGCTAGAACTTACATCTTGATCTGTAGGCAGCAGAAAAAAAAAACCAGCAAGAATGGGATTGTGTGAGCTTTTGAAACTTAAAAACCCACCCCAAGTGACATACTCACACTTCATCCAATAAGATCAGACCTCCTAATCCTTCCTAAACAGTCCAGCAACTGAGAACCAAACATCCAACTAAATGAGACTATGGGGTCATTCTCATTCAAAGCACCACACACATAGATGGCAATGAACTTAGAGGATCGTCTGATGGCCACAGAAAATCATTTCAAATGAGCAAGGGAAGTTCCCCCCTAAAGTCAAGTTTTTAGACAAATATAAAACAAGGCATTATGAAATGTTTTCAAGCATAACTTTAATTTTCTCAAAGAAATAGCCAAGATTATGGATATTGTTATTGTTTTATTTATTTGTCACAGAAATACTGAATGATTTTGGCTATGTAATGGACAAATTAGTAACTTCACTGCATTCTGGAGTGAGATGGGAACTTGGGCTTCTGGACTGGGTTGGAATTGGAGATTTAACATCTGATGTGAGTGTGCAGAGCTACAAGGCACATTAGAAAGAAACGAAGACAGTCAATGATGAGAAAGTTTCTGAAACTAAAGGTCTGCTCCAAAGGAGAAACAAAAAAAATCAGATGTAGTTGAAAGATCTCTGTTGAGGCTCAGTGAATGTGTTTGGAAGAGAAAAATGAAATGGGGTTCAGGGATAGGGTCACTCTATAGAGCAAAGGAATTCATGTTTCTGCCTTCTCTGCCATGAGCTAATTCTGAAAAAAAATGAGCCTGCATTTTCTGTCATACTGTGTAGTAAGGAGGAGAGGGCTGCGTTCCCGGTGCCTGGTTAGCTTATACCCGAAATAATTACACAGAAACTGTATTAATTAAATGACTGCCTGGCCCATTAGTTCTAGCCTCTTCTTGGCCAACTCTTACATCTTGATTCAGCCCATTTCTAATAATCTGTGTATCACCACAAGGATGTGGCTTACTGCCATGAGTCTAACCAGTGTCCATCTCAGGCCGGAGAAACATGGCGTCTGCCTCACTGCCTTCTCTCCCCCAGCATTCTGTTCTGTCTACTACGGCCACCTAAGGGGCTGCCCTATCAAAAGGCCCAGGCAGTGTCTTTATTTAACCAATGAAAGCAATAGAAATATAGAAGGACCTCCTACACCAATACTGTAGTCTGAGAGTCAGAACCTGATCAAGCATACCATACCAGGGAAGATCTGAGAACACTCCCAGGGCCCGGTGGGAATACAGAGCCCCATGATTCTCCTGCAGTGATTTGATTCCGGCTCCTGACAGGTGACCAGTCTAGGTTTATTTATGTGTTGTATTCCTTTTGAAACTAAGTAGGCAATGTCAGGATCATCTGTTATTGAGTGGACAACAGCAACTCTTTAATGGGAACCAATAACTTTGCTCACTAAGAACAGGAGAATTCACATAGACACACCACAATTGTTTTTTTTCCATACATTGTTTTGTTTTATTTTTTCCATTCAAAAACATAATTAAAGAAATAAAATTTTTACCTTTCTTCCCCTTCTCCCGGTCCCCTCCCACTACCCCCCCACCCCTCCTCCCTCCCCCTTCTTCCTTGAAAGAGGGCATGGTGCCCTGCCCTGTTGGAAGTCCAAGGCCCACCCCCATCCCTCCTGGCCTAGG